>JAJPUD010003385.1:106482-145562 GCA_023553655.1 Myrmecobius fasciatus | reverse complement strand
TTGTTGACTTGAAGATCAGTTCAGAGGCTTATTTTATTGTTGATTTGAGAGAAGATCGGAGGAGAGGCAGAAAGTCACCTTTTCACTCCGCCATCTTGGCTCCGCCCCTTGGACATATATCTAAAACAAATATTGTTAAGGCACATAGTCATGCTTCTAATCTGGAGAATTGATTATTTTCAAAGAGAACATAAATAAATTAGCCTCATCTTTACCTATGGTTTGGCAAATAAGTGATGTTATATTTTCCTGATGATGAATATAGGAGGTTTATATCTTTACCCTGAAAAGTAGCTGATGTAAATTAATAGAGATAGTACATTTTTCCTGGGTAAAGGGAAGAGGAATTTTTTGTCACTTGTAATAGACTTTTCTTCATTCCAAGGACACTTCTGGGTCCTGATTAGGATGTTTCTCATCACTTAAAAGAATTAAATAGATATGAATTCCAACCTAGTATTTCACCTATCATGAGCATTGCAAAATGCTGTCAAAAAGGTGGTAGAAAGTATTTATACCAGATTTTGAGTTCTCCCTTAAGTGTTTGACTTGTCCCAAAAACAAGTTTTTCCTGAAGCACAAGTAGGACTGTTAGGATTGCTGAATTGTGATGTGCTCAAATCATCACCCAAAGTATTCCACAGATATGTTTTTAAAATCCAACATTTTAAATTGTTTGTTGTGTGAACATATCTTCATTAACAGATTTTGAATATTTCATTTTTTTATTATTTTATTAGGAATAATTTCAAGTGAATTATGAAAAATTAATTCATTATTGAGTTGGATAAATTTTGATGAATTCCTTATGTAAAGCAGACAAAAAATTTTTTAGGATCATTTCTGAGTATAAACACAGATTCAGAGGCAGGTTTTTAAACATATATTAACCAGGATTATGTGGCATCCGTTATGTACCAGACCCTGGATTACATGCTGGGAATAGGGAGGGGTGGGAGTGGGGGTAGGGGTGTGTGTGCACACAAATATAAGAAAACTGTGGATTAGGGAGAGAAGCACTAGTAATAGGAGAGACTAAAAAAGTACTGAGGCAGAAAATAAGACTTAAAGGAAACCAAAAATTCTGGAAAATGGAGAAAATGCATTATAGATCCAGGTGATAGCCCAGTGCCAAGAGCCAGAGACAAGCGACAAATTGTCATGTTTGAAGAAAATGATCTTTTTTTGGCTAGATTACAGAAGGTATGGAGAACAGAAGTTTATAGTAATCCAAGAGTAGTAGAGTAGAGCCAGGCTCTAAATAGCAACTAGTAGAATTACGTTTGATCCTGGAAGTAATAGAGGATTACTGGACTTTTTGGAATAATAATAAGAGAGAGTTGTATGCTTCAGAAAAATCACTTTGAGAGCTACATGGAGGATGGAATGGAGTGGGAAGAGAGATACAAAGCAGGGAAATAAATTAGGACATTATTACAAACTAGGTGAGAAGTAAACTTTGAGGCCATGTGGGTGACTAGAGAAAAGGAGATGTATATGGAATATAAAGATAGAATAAACAAGACTTGACAAGTGATTTAATATATTAGATAAGATGGAATGAAGTTTTGGACCTGAGTAATTTGAAAGATAGTGATTATCTTGACAAACATAGGGTTATTCAGAAGAGGTTTTTTTGAGACACAGATAATAAATTCAGTTTTGAACCCATTTGGCTTTAGATGCCCATGGGACTTTTAGAAAGATATGTTAAATGAATTAATAAGAAAATGTTAATGTGGGAGTTCTGGTGTTTGGGAGGGAAGCTAGAAGTGGATTTATGGATCTGAAAGTTTCAGCATATTGATGCTCATTGAGCCTAGAGATTTTAATAAGATTGCCCAGAGAAAGTGGTGAGTGAGAAGAGGGCCATGAATAACGAATAACACCCTACTGTTGCAGGGTGACAGGAATGTGATAATGTAACAAAGAAAACTGAAAAAAAGTCATAAGTAGGAGGAGAACCAAGCAAAAGAAGTTTCACAAAAATCTATGAAGAGAATGCAAAGAAAGCTCTTGGCCCAAAGCAGGATGCTCCTATGACATATTTATGGGACGATTTGAATAGATATCATACAGGGTAGTTTGCCATGGATATATTGAATGCCCTGCACATGGATCAGATCTCATCTATGAAGTATTAGAACTGGTGGGACATTAAAGGGGGAGATGATAGGGCCAGTGTTAGGTACGGAGTTAAGGAAAGCCAAACTTAGAGGGGGATAAACTAGAAGTTTCCAATGTAGCAAAAAAGTCATGTTTGCATGAGTGGAAATTGTATTTAAAGAGTAAAATGTCAAAGTTCTGAAGTTTGGATTTGGTGCACTTTTGAAAAAGAGTGATGATATTTAAGGACAAATTTGGAATATGAATAAAAGAAAAATAAAGAATTGTTAGGATGAAGGAGGTTAACGAATTATGCAATCAAGTTAGTAAGCAGGCTGGTAAAGTCCTTGAGATTTATAATAGGGATGGTATAGAGATAGACCCCCAAGACAGAGCCTAAAAGATTTTAACGGTTGGGGAGAATATCCGAAGCTCTCTAGATGACAGCCACAAAGTTGAGAAGAAAGTCACACTAGCAGATTGAAAAGTCCTTCAGTTTAAGATCATTTAGCACTCAGGAAAGGTCTGTCTCACTTAGGTTAAAGGTCCAACAGTGATGGGGCAAGCCCACCGAGGCTCTGAGCCACAGCCCAGCCCAGCCACAGAGGCTCTGCAGGCCAGCTCTGAGGCCTCCAGCACCCAGCCCTAGACTTCATCTGTAAAATAAGAGGACTGAATTAGATGTATGAGTCTGCAATCTGAAGGAAATTGATTTTTTCAACCACAACAAATCATGAAGATCACCAGGAAAGAATGGAGGAGGTTGTGATCTGCATGCATGACAGTGTAATCAAGCTGATTAAATCACAAATCTTTTAAGTATTAAAGTCTTATGTTACTAATTACAATGTGGAAGTCACTGTGGTACAAGGGAGAAAAGTCCTGGATGTGGAGGCAGAGCCTGAGTATAAATTTCAGCTCTGCCTAATCTAGGCCTTTGGGGCAAACTACTTAATTTTTCTGAACCTTTCCATGTTCATTTGTAAAGTGAGGGGGTTACATTAAGTGACCAACTCCAAATCTAGGATCCTGTGAAATTAAAACAAGGAGGTATTTCTAACATAATATAATGATAATAAATGATAATGAAAACCTAGCCTCTTAGTTTTAGATGTCTCTTAAAACCTAAAAATAGAATTTTTTATTTATGGATCTACCCCAGCATGTTTTATTTTTTAAATTTAATTAAAGTTTTTTCCAGTTAACAAATAAGTATTTTTTGCCTCATCAAGCCTTCAGCTCCCTACTCTACCTTTCCTGGGAGGAGTAGGAGAGGGAAATAAACAGAACCTGTCGTAACAAATATGCTTCCACAAGCAAAACAGTTTTCTACATTGGTCACATCCAACAAAGTTTGTCTCATTTTGTGTCCTGAGTCTATTCCCTCTCTGTGAGGAAGTGTGTAGAATTCATCTGTAGCCCTCCAGAATTGGTCTCTGGGTAGTCTTAGTTCTTAAATCTTCCCATAGTCATTTGTACAAAGTTGTTGTTAGTTGTATAAATTGTTCTCCTGGCTCTTCTCACTTCATTCTGTATTCCTTCATAGAAGGCTTCCTAGATTTCTCAGAAAACTCCCTTGTTTCTTATGGTACAGTGATATTTCATGACATTCATGTACCAAAATTTGTTCAGCCATTCTGCTGTTGATGAACACTTTTTTAGCTTTCAGTGTTTTGTCAGTACAGAAAGAAGTTATGAGTATTACTAAAAATATGGGTCCTTTTTTTTCCTCTTTGAAGTATAAGCCAAAATGGTATTGCTGGGTCAAAAGGTATGCACACTTCCATAAGTTTTCAGAGTATAGTTCCAAATTGCTTTCCTCAATGATGGAACCAGTTCACAGCTCAATACATCAACATGATTATTTTCTTCAGCCTCTACATTTTCCTTTGCCAATGCAATAAATGTGAAGTAAAGTCTTCTAATCACTTTAATTTGTCTACTTAATAGTAGCTGTATGTATTAAATTAATACAAAATCAATGCAAGGGGTAGCTAGTTGGTGCAGTGGATAGAGCACTGAATCTGGCAGCAGAAAGATGGCTAGATGGCCTAGATGAACAAAATGTGGATGTCATGTGAAAGTGAAGCATGGATGAAAATGTCCATTCCCCAGTCAGTTGTGGATTTGACTAAATGTTGCATTTTGTCACAGGTGGAAGAACATAATGGGCACATTTTTAAAGCCACCCAGTATAGTATCCCTACCTACTGTGAGTACTGTTCTTCCCTCATATGGATAATGGACAGAGCTTCTGTTTGCAAATGTAAGTGTCATTGATTTTCTTGGGATTTTCTAACTTTTTTCTGTCTCTGAACTGTCTTATTACTAATGCATTCTCTGCTTTATGAAGGGCCCTTAGGTCCCTTAAGACTGAGTTTCAGATGTGCTGAAAGATTTTCAAAAAACAGCCCCAACAGTAATCTTGAGTCTGCTGGCTGATGCTTACTCAATCAAATCAATAAGTATCATTAAGAATTATTGCATGCTATGTAGTGGATATCCTGCCATCTAGGGGAGGGGTGGGGACCAGGGGGGGAAATTTGTAACAGAAAGCTTTGTAAGGGTTAATGTTGAAGAATTACCCATACATATGTTTTGCAAATAAAATTTTTAAAAAAAAGAATTATTGCATGCTAGGCATTAGGGTATATAAAGACAAAATTGGATAACGCAAAGTCCCTCCAGAAGCAACCCAAAATAGATTCCTTGTCCCTATATTTTTTGTGTGTGTCATCCATTAAGGGTCAATTCTGTATATAACGTGTTGACAAGAGAGGCAGCACTTCAAGAATGCCAGCCTTAGAATCAGAAATAACTGGTTTCAAGTCCTACCTTTAGCACCTCCTGGCAATGCGACTCTGGGTAAATTATATAGCCTTTTAAGTTCACCATGCAACACTGAATGTTATAGAAATGAAAGAGGAGATGGGAGAGAGAGAGACAGAGAGAGATGGAGGGAAGGAGGAAGGAAGAGGGAGAGGGAGATGTGCAGTTGTGGGAGGGAGGAAAGGGGTTGATGGTGGATTAATTGAGGATTCATCAAAGAAGACTGAGAAAGCAATTAGGGCATTTCCATTTTGTCTCGGTGAAATTTCCACACTGAAGAAATCGCACTCTAGCACTAAAAACTAGTTATCTAATTTGTAATTCCATTCCTATTCAAACATTGATATATAGTTATGTGGTCTGGTCCTTTACAGAATTAGATAGCAATTTAATTTATTGTCTTCATAGTATTCCACTGGTTCTTCCTATCTTTCTCTACTGCCTTGCACAGAGACTTTATACACTTGAATGAGAATTGACCTGCCTTATTTATAGAAAGATGTTTTTTGATTTATAAAACAATCTAATAAATCAATCCATGTTAGTATGTAAATGAGTACATTTGTTACCCCCCCAGAAGCCCCATGACATGATTCCAACATTGGGATTGCCACATACTGCAGAAGAGCCCTGGGGAAATGTTTTTAGGCAAATGGATATTAATTTTCAGATGGCATTACCAAAGCTGACATGTATCCCACCTACTAAGTGGAAGGCCAAATGAATCTCCAATTTAAGAATATTGAGCTTTTCCATAATCACTGATTTTAATTTAAGCTTATTTACAACTTAACTTTGGTTCTACTGTTTCTAAAATGGGCAAATAAATTGATAGATAAAATTATAAGCATCTTCTAGATAAGGATTTCTTAAACGTTTTTTTAGTTCATTCTTAGAGTAATGTTTTTCAGTGCATAAAATAAAACACACTAAGATACAAAGGAAACTAATTATTGAAATAGTTTATTTTTTCAAATTTTTTTTTAATTCAGCAAAATTCAGGTTTTAGAAGTCTTATTCTAGAATTTGTGGTAGGTTATACCAGGTAAGTGTTACAAGATTGTTTTATGTGATATTTTAGCCATCTAATTTTAACAAAAAGTAATTCCAAGGAAAGCTGTCACCTTGTAGAGAAAAACAGGCTTTCCCTAACTGTTTCTTGCCATTATTTTTCAGTATGCAAATATGCTTGCCATAAGAAGTGCTGTTTGAAAACGACAGCCAAGTGCTCTAAAAAGGTAGGAAGCTCTGTCTTACAATTCACTTAGCAATAAAGAAAAGATCCATTTATGCCCTTTTCAAAATGTATATAGTGGGAATTATTATTTCTCACAGGCAATCCCTCCAAGAAAATGCTCAGGTGCCATTTTGGGCATGGTTTTGTACACGAAAGATTCTTTGAGGATATATTCCCTGCCCTCAAGTAGCCTATAGTCTAATAAAAATTTAATATCAAAGCTGAATATTGAGAATATGAAATTGGTTTCAAATGTGGGAAAAAGCCAGATGGTGGCAGAATTCACCATCATAGAAATGTTTCATTGTTGAGACCGCCATGGAACCTCTCAAAACTGGAATCTGACTCCTTTTAACTACTAATAACTTTATTCCCTCCTTTCCTTGAGGCTCATCACAAAGCTTTTTGTCTCTTAATTTAGAGATATGTTATCAGATTAATAAATTTATAAAAAGAAAAAAGCTTTAGCTAGTATTTTTAATTTCAGTTTTATATTGAGTTCTGAATTCTCTCTGTTCCATTTCTCCTTCCCTTCCTTGAGAAAACCAATTCCCTACTTTCTAAAAACATACTCCTCTCTCTGTATTGTTCTTATTTCACTCTCTGGATTGAGTAGCATGTTTTATCCTGACCCCTCTGGAACTGTAATTGGATCAGAGTTAACTACTATTATTACAAATAGTAAGTATATATCAATAGTTCAGATAATACTGGATTCCTGTAAATCTTTATTGACTCATGTTTGTTATACATACAGATGTTATCATCCATTTTTAGATTATTGACTATTTGTGAAGTAGGCAAGCAACATTTTCCCATTTAGAGTGAACTTTGATTTTAAAATGTTTAATTTTAAAAGACCTTCAGTTTCAATCAGTTATATTGTTATTTTAACCAATTTTTTCATTAAAAAATAAATTATAAAAACTTAGTAAATCTTGTAGTCAGTCTTTGTAGATGCACAGTGCAGGACTCATGACATTCAGAAAAGCTCATCTGCCCTGAACCATAACACTGCAAATAGATACATAATACAATTGAAAATAATTCAACTAAAGCCATAAATTAAGCTAATGCCATCCACTATTCCAGTGAAGAATGAAATGTATATTTTATATATATTATTTTTACATGATTTGTAAAATAATTTAGAGACAGGATACTCACCCATATGTATCATGACAGGAACTGTGCATGTTAAAGGCATCCCATATATAACTTTCTCTTTGCCTTCCATTTTAACAGCTGTTTATCAAAAATATAGTAAAATTTGCTCTACATAGTGCTCTGGATGTGGGAAATATAAAAATGAATCAAATATTTTCTCTCCTATTATGAGACCTGCAGCCTGAAGGAGATAAAAATATAAAATACATAGAACAAGAATGCCAGGGAGAATATGAAAGTATAGTTAAGTAAGGTCCAGAGTACTTACAAGATATTCAAAGAAAGAAAAGATTGCTGCCAGCTAAGAAAATAGGCAAAGCTTCATAAGGCATTTAAATTGGAAAGGGCACTCAGGTAGAAATGAGGGGAAGGGCTTTCCAAGAGGAAAAAAATAATGTATTCTTTTAGCGTTACTTCACAAAGAATAGAATGTAGAAGTAGTTGTTAAGAATTATAGAGAGGGCAGTTGTGGATGTCAGCTGCTCCTTCAGTGATGTGCACTTAACAGAAAACCCATTCTTCCTTGCCAACAATCATAAATTGTCGGGATCTCATCTATTGAGAAATGGATATATAAATTTATAATGTTTTTCTTAAATTTAAACGAATTTTAAATCTTTCCTTCATTTAGTATGATCCAGAACTTTCATCACGACAGTTTGGGGTTGAACTATCCCGATTAACCAATGAAGAAAGAACCGTTCCACTAGTGGTAGAGAAGCTTATAAACTATATTGAAATGCATGGACTTTACACAGAGGGTATTTACCGAAAATCTGGCTTAACTAATAAAGTTAAGGAACTTCGTCAAGGTCTAGATACCGGTAAGATGGAAGGGGTACTTTTCAAATAAAAGTTAAAGAGCTAAAGAAACAACCAGGGAAGGAAATCGCATTTAAATAGATCATATTAGTTTTTTTAAGATTCCTTGATGGTTTAAAGTGGGATCATCTTAAAACAACTCCATAAAAGTCTTTGAAAGTTTAGAGTATCTCCATTCAAATCAGAAGATTCTTCAGCATAGTGGCTGAGTCTAAGAAAGAGCCTGGTGCAATGAAAAGAGTAGAGGATTTTTCAATCAAAAGACCTAAATTCAAGTCCTAGTCTTGCATATACTAGTTGTGTAACCTTAGTTTAGTCATTTAACTATTCTAAAACTCAGTTTCTTCATTTAGAAAATGTTATCGATGTAATACCATCCAGTTTTGAGATTTAAAATAAACTCACGTATATAAAATATCTTTTTTAAAACTGCATATAGTTTTGAGTTATCATAAAATCTGTCTACAATTTCCAATTTCATACTTGTTATGGGCTTTTAATGGGCCTATAGGAATGTTGTAATCCTCTTGAACTTATAGATTGTTGTTATTTTTTTCTTTAATTAGTAAAATGAGAAATACCAAGAATTGTTAACTTGACTTCCTCCTTTTCTCTTACAATAGATATTGACAGTGTGAATCTAGATGACTACAATATTCATGTCATTGCCAGTGTGTTCAAACAGTGGCTTCGAGAATTGCCTAATCCTCTCATGACTTTTGAACTCTATGAGGAATTTTTGAGAGCTATGGGTAAGCACACAGGACAAAAAGACCATAATATAATAATAAAACATACCCTGGATGAATTTTTGAACCCTAATATTGAGTATTTTCACCAATCCTGATATTTGATTTGACATTGAACTAATAGAATTAAGAAAATGAGCTTAGGTATTTGCCCTTGTTTGGGAGTAGGATCTATCTAGACCCTACCCAAAGTTATGCTTATAATATGGCTTCATGTATAATATTGTATTTTCAGTTGCTTCATTAAATTTTTTCATTACAAAAATTTTGTTCATAGCAGCATTTCATGTACTCTATGAGTTAATAATTCCTAGGGGCAGTTAGGTGGAGCAGTGGATAGAGCACCAGCCCTGAAGTCGGGAAGACCTGAGTTCAAATCTAGTCTCAGACACTTAACACTTCCTAGCTGTGTGACCTTGGGCAAGTCACTTAACCCCAATTGCCTTCGAAAAAAACAAAAAAATCCCTTAACTACTCACAAATGTCAAACAATGTGTTAAAGGATTAAATGGGTGAGAATGGCTTATATTGATTCAAATTATGAATCATTGGTTAAGAACTGTGTATGTTATGATACAGTATAATAGTTAAGGATCTTGGCTATTTTAGTTTTAGTCTTAATACTTAACAAGGTATAATTTCTGGGTTCTTGATCAGTTCTCTCTGTCTAAAGTAATTGGTTTAAACTATACAAGTTTAAACAAGATTTATTTATTAATCAGATGAGAGTAGTTTTTTTTTCTAATAAAATTGCTAGTGTTTGTATATATTTGTGCCCACCGAGTCAATCTCTTTTCTCACAGCACTATGCTTGGAAAATTGGATAAATAATCAGAAAATTACTTAGCAAATTTAAAATTTTTTAGAAAGGAAGTTGTATATCTGAGGTGGAATATCTGCATTACACTAGAGCAACTTATTGGGTACCCTTTGCTCCTAAAGAGATATAACCTGCTACAGACAATATATACTTTTGTGTTGGCCAGGGTTCCCTCTCCCCTGAATATTACTGAAGATGTACTGCTAAATTCTCTCCAACTTTCCTGATTTTCTTGACATTAATCATTATGGTATTCTCCCTGTTTCAATAAACTTTGCTGTCATTTGTAATTCTCACATTTGCAGTCTGTTTTCATTTCTAATATTTTTGTTTCATTTATTTTCTGGTATAACGTACGGAAAGTTCAATCACTGGATTTTCTCCAGATCACATTTACAAAGTGACATGTTTAAAGTAAATTCCTTTGAATTATCTATGGTTTAGTTACTGTTGTTTACTTCATATACAAAGAGTACTACGTTTGAGTACGTTATGTTTTTTCCCCGACTTTGTCTTTAGCTGTTAATGTCCAGTGTTCTTTGGGCCTCTGTCCTCTGACAACCGTAAATCAGTGTTTTTTTTAATAGTAGAATTGTGCAGAAGAAGGAGCAGCATTCTGACACTCCCTAGAGGCATGTTATAGCTTTTTGAAAGTACTTTTTCTTTAGTTTTCCAGAGATGTAAAGGAATTGAAAACTAATTTGCCTAACTGTTCTTCAAAACTGGTCTCCATATGAGGAATGGGCCACCACTAATTAGCCTTATTTATTCAAGAGTAAAAAATTCCTATTGGTTCACTGTTTCTTTTAGGTCTTCAGGAGAGAAAAGAGACTATCCATGGCGTGTATTCTGTGATTGATCAGCTCTCCCGAACACATCTTAACACTCTTGAACGCCTTATCTTTCATCTGGTCAGGTAATTACTCTGGGGGAAAAAGATATATTTAGTAGTTTTCCAACCATGATACTTACATGTAGAAAGTTCATACTTCAGTACTTTAGGGGAGAAGTCCCCAATACTTTATGCATTAAAGTACCTTATTTTCTCTCTAGTGATAGAATAAGGTGATTAGAATTGCTTGTCTGTTATAGAATACATTCCTTTGTACAGCTGCTACTATGGGACATTGTTCCCTTCAGTAGTTCACAATCTCTATGCTTGGAAGAGCAACTCATTCTATTTGCCTCAAAGCAGCATATCATAACTGGCTAAAAGTCTAATGTTAATGACTTGGCCTGCATAACTTCCAGGATCAAAAGATTCATGTTTTTAGCTCTGATAGTATCTCACTTATAGGCCAATATTTTAAGCAGAAGTTTTAACATGTATGGGAAATGCCTAAGACTAATTTCTTTCAGTTTAGGAAATGGCAGCAGCCAACTGGAGGAAAATGAACTCTTACCATTAATCTAGTTTTTTGAGATATGGCAGTGGAAGGATATGTCCTTAAATTCAGTATTTTTTGAATTTACTTGGTAGAACAATCTCAATTAGAGGAATGTAATAGACACTTGCAAAACAAATAGCCAAAAGAGCAATGTGGTGCCATACCAATCAAACTTCCAAAAAAATTACAGAATTAGAAAAAATAATGATGTTCATTTGCATGATCAAAAGGTCAAGAATATCAAGAGAATTAATGAAAAATAAAGCAAAGGAAAGTGATCTAGCCTTACCAGATCTAAAATCATTATAAAGTTGCAACCATTAAAACGATTTTGTACTGGCCAAGAAATAGAGTGATATATCATTGGAATAGATTAGGTACGCAAGAAACAGTAGTAAATAACTAATAATAATCTACTGTTTGATAACCCCAGAGACTCTAGGTTCTAGAATAACAGCTCACTATTTGACAAAAACTACTGGGAAAATTGGAAAATAGTATGGCAGAAACTAGGCATAGACTTGGTGTCTCACACCATAGACCAAGATATGGTCAAAATGAGTATGTGATACCGTAAACAGCAAGGAACAGTTTACCTGCCAGGTGTATGGAGAAAGGGAAGAATTTATGACCAAATGAGATGGAAAACAGTATAAAATGCTGGACAGCAAGGAACGGTTTACCTGTCAGATGTATGGAGAGAGGAAGAATTTATGACCAAATGAAATGGAAAACAGTATAAAATGCAAAATGAATAATTTTGATTATATTGAATTAAACTATTTTTGTGCAAACAAAACCAATGCAATCAAAATTAGAAGGAAAGCAGAAAGTTAGGAACATTTTTTACAGCCAGTGTTTCTGACAAAGGCCTCATTTCTCAAATATATAAAGAACTGAATCAAATTTATAAGAATACAAATCATTCCACAATTGGTAAATTGCCAAAGGATACAATTAGGTAGTTTTCATATGAAGTAAATAAATAAGTCTATAAAAAATGAAATATTGATTAAACTCTGAGGTACCACTTCACATTTATCAAATTGAGTAGTATGACAGAAAAGGAAAATAAATATTGGACAGGATGTGGGAAAATTGAACTTTAATGCGTTGCTGATGGAGTTGTGGAACTAATCCCACCATTTTGGAGAACAATTTGGAACTATGCCCAAATGAATATCAAATTGTGCATGCCCTTTGAATGAGGCATAAATACTTCTATTACATACAAATATACTTCACTACTATGTCTATCTCAGAGAGCTCATAAAAAGGGGAAAAGAATCTACATGTACAAAAATATTTATAGCAGCTCTTTTTTTGGTGGCAAACAATTGTAAATTGAGTGACTACCTATCAATTGAGAAATGAACAAATTGTGGTATATGAATGTAATGAAATACTATTGTGCCATATAAGAAATGATGAGCAAATAGATTTCAGAAAAGCCTAGAAAAACTTACATGAACTGAAGCTGAGTAAAGAGAACAGAACTAGAAGAACATAGTACACAGTAACAACAATAGTTTGTGATGATCAACTATGATAGGCTTAGCTCTTCTCAACAATACAATGATCCAAAACAATTCCAAAAGACTCATAAGGGAAAATGCTATCCACATCCAAGGAGAAAATTATGGAATCTGAATGTAGATCAAAATATACTATTTTCACTTCTTTTGGCTTTTTTTTAAATACTTGTTTTTTGTGGTTTTTTAAAATTTTTGTTCTGATTTTTCTTTCACTGAATAATATAGAAATGTGTTTAATATGATTTTACACATATAGCCTAAATTAAATTGCTGTATTAGGGAGGGGAGAGTTGGGAAGTAAGAAGGGAGGGGAAAAAATTTGGAACTCAAAATCTTACAAAAAATGAATGTTGAAAACCATCTTTACATGTAATTGGAAAATCTTAAATACTATTTACAAATAAAATAGAATAAAATCCTTTTTAATTAAAAAAAAAAAGAGCACTGGAGTTGGAAGTTAATAGACTTTAATTCCAGTTCAGGAATCTGCTGCTACTCATGAGCTGTGTGTGACAACAATAAATCACTTTGCCACTCTGAGCCTCAGTTTCCTCACTTGTTAGTGAAAGCATTGGACTAAGGTGATTTTAATGCCCTTTTCAAATTTCAACATTCTATAATTATATTCATTCCAAAGACAAAGGACCAAACTAATATAGATATCCTTTTAGACTTCTAGATTGGTTTTAACCAGTACCTCACCATAGACAATTATAACAGTAATAATAAGTTCATTTTATATTAATACTTTCAGGTTTATAAAGCAAGTATAACAGTAATAAGTTCCTTTTACATAACACTTTATAAGGTTTATCAAATTGAGTCTCAGAACAACCTAATATGTTAAGTAATACATATATTATTAATCCCATTTTATAGACAAGAAAACTAATTCTCAGAGTGGTTAAGTGACTTGCCCTTTATTGCACTGCTATCAGAGATAGGATTTGACCACAAATCTTCCTCGTTCCAGATCCAGTCAGCATTCTTTCAACAAGCTCTAACTCCATCGAACCTCTCTTTCTGTACCCATATCTTCTTTATACAATGAAATGGTAGGGCAGGTTCCCTTGCTTGGCATTCCCTTTTCACTCTGATTTCTTGGATGGTATATTTTGGTCTTTAGGATTGCACTTCAAGAAGACACCAATCGCATGTCTGCTAATGCCTTAGCCATTGTCTTTGCTCCCTGTATTCTTCGTTGCCCAGACACAACTGACCCACTGCAGAGTGTGCAGGATATCAGCAAAACAACCACGTAAGAATCACTGTGTTGTCTGCTTTCAAAAGGTCTGGGAACCATTCTAACAGCCAAGTTCCTTACAGTCATCTAATCTTGTGGTCAAAGATGGGTGCGTATTTATTTGGGTATACCAAATATCTTTTTTTTTTTCTTTTTGCTGAGGCATTTGGGGTTAAGTGACTTGCCTAGGGTCACACAGCTAGGAAGTATTAAGTATCTGAGGCCAAATTTGAACTCAGGTTTTCCTGACTTCAGGGCTGGTGCTCTATCCACTATGCTACCTAACTGCCCCCCCACCCCCCAATATCTTTTAAAAATAAGAAATACTGGACTGAGCTAATGCATTTTTTTTTACGATAACATTAGAATACCTGAGTTTTTTTAAATTAAAGTTGAAAGAAGCCAATCTGATTTCTCCATGTTTTCTCTCCTTGAGAGTTATTTGTATTAGTTATTTTTAGTAAAATTATTTTGAAATTTCACACTCTCTTGGGATTACATGTAGTTCCCAATAACTTTTTGACAACTCATTTCTACCAAGTTGTATACACTCTTTGCTTCCTTGACACTGAATTTACTTTCAGCCCCATGACTTCATATCTGGCCCACAGTCCAAAAAAGGACAAGTTCAGAGAATGGTCTTAACATTTCAGATTGTCCATTCTCATTTTGACCCTTCCCAGAGGACTGCTAGAAAATTCTTATATTAACTTTCCTTAAACTCTTAACTTTATAGTTTATTTTTCAATTGAAAGTTTTATTAGAACCACTCCTTCCAAGCCCCTACCTTGTACCTTACCAAAAACTGGCTCCAAGTCCTGCTTCACTCCAACATGGCTGACTTTGAAATTTTAATTACACATTTATCTCTTATTTTTCCAGCTGTGTGGAGCTAATTATTGTGGAACAGATGAATAAATATAAAGCCCGGCTCAAAGACATCAACAGCTTGGAGTTTGCTGAGAACAAGGCTAAGACCAGGCTGTCCCTGATCCGACGATCAATGGTGAGATGTAGGAGACCCTAAAGTCTCAGAAATAGTTGCATATGTTGTGAGTTCTCTCTAAGGTGAAACAGAGAGGAGTTCTCTGAATCCTCGTCAGTGAGCTGTAAGATAACTTGTATTTAAAAAGAAAAAAAAAAGGTTCTGTAAAAAGCCTTAGGCTTGGAGACATCTTAACTTTTTCTCTTAAGTTAGCTTTGTGTAAAGTGGACAGACTTGGTGAAGGCTATAAATCAGTTCTGTTCTCTTCTCATTTTCATAAAACTAACCTACCTAAATCTTCCCTGAACTTCTTTCCAGGGACTGATCCCAGCAAATGTCACTTTGAAGTTCTATCCAAGATTCTTATATACTGAATAAAGACTTAATATTTATTGCTCTTGTTTTTTTAAGTAATTTCTAAAATAGTAGAAGTTTCTCTTGCAGTTTCAGTGTCTCAGCACATTCAATACAGTATCTTGTATCCTGGGATTTTTTTTTTCTTTTTTGTGCTATTATTAGATCAGAGATTTCCAGTGAGGCACAGAAAATCTCATTCTAAACCACTGATAAATTCTAGTATCTAAGAATGTGAAAAACTAACCATACTTTCCCCAGATTGAAACATTGAGCATGGGGTTTCCACACATTCTTCCATTTTTCAGCACATCTAACCCCCTCTTCAAAAGAAACCATTAATGATGGTCAGGCAAAGGTGCTTGACGTTGCTACAAGTCGATCCAATTTGTTTCCCATTGCCCTTCATTCTGACTGCATTTTAATGGGAGGAGGCAATAAGCATCACTCCCCCTTCCATAGATTCACAGTCATTGCTTGGGCTGGTGTGGAACTAGATCCATTTCCTCTCTCACTGGTACTCAATGTATGTGTATTGAATGCACAAACATTTGCATGTGCTTTCTTGTAACAGCAAAATAGACAAGGCTGGCTAATCTCAGGACACCATCCACTTTTATGTCATGGAAACGGAGCAAAAGTTGCATTGAAAAAGGGAAGCCATTTCTGAGGCCTTCTCTTATTTCAAGAGCATTGCTTTAAGAGTCCTAGCCAGGACAAGGCAGTTAGAAAGGGGAGACACCTTTCCAATGCAATAGTCGCTTTGCAGACCATCTGGCCCAGCTGTGCTTTATTGATGGTCCTGCAAAGAGATGATGGATCCATTACTTTCAAAGACTAAACATTCTCTTCGAGGGGGAATGATGTGTACTCTAACCTTCTGCTTTCCTTTTCATGTCCTTTCTAATCCAGAAACCTGTACTCATTGCAGTTAGATTTATGAGCATAACCCGCAATCCAATCCCGGTATGTATTAAACATGTTGTAGTGTATCACGGCTGCATTACATCCTTGCATGTCACTCATCCAGGAGCTGTACTGCTTGGTCACCCTTCATGATTGTCCACACATAGTGTGCAGGCCAAAGCCTCAGCCCCCATCCTCATCCCTTAGCAAGGTGAGGTCTCCCAGAAATCGTAAAGAGGGCTTTGAATGGCAGGAATGGGGGCTGGCTCTTGGACTGGCCTTAAAGTCTGTCAGACTCCCCTGCTCCTTTACCATGGGTGTGGACCACTCACCAAAACAACTTAAACGTCCCTCATTTGAGAGACTCAGGTGCTGGAAGGTCCCTGCTTTACAGAGAAAGAAGGTAGAGGCTAATCAACTGTTTTTTCCCCCTTTACCTTTTATCTATACTATAGTCTCAACACTTTTACACTCTCCCATTTTTGTTCCCTTTTCATAATTCCTGTGTTGTCTGCCCATCTTTTTTCCAGGTTTTCTTTTGGTTTTTTATTATTCTATTTATGGCTTTATTGAATAAAATTCATTTATTTGTTTGGTGTGTTTGATGGAGGACAGTGGCACAGTGGATAGAGCTCTGGGCTTGGAATCTGGAAGATTTATCTTCATGAATTCAAATTTGGCCTCAGGTATTTGCTAACTATGTGACCCTGGGCAAGTCACTTAACCTTGTTTGCTCCTCATCTGTAGAAGAGCTCAAGAAGGAAATGGCAAACAAAGCACTCCATTCCCTCTGCCAAGAAAACCCCAAATAGGGTCATGAAGAGTCTGACCCAACTGAAGAATGACTAAATGACTGACTGGTGGAAATCGGTGGATGTTAAATCCAAAAATTGAAAATTGCGAAAGAACAGAAATAACTTTTTAACAAACATTGCTCCCATTGGATTCCTTGCTCCAGATTCATCTCACCCTCAACCCCTCTCCTGTCATAACAGGCAACATTAACAAAGCTCTTGGTTGTTGGTTTTGATAATGTCTCTAAGACTGGTGAGGGGCTCCAGTTTCTTTTCATTACAGCTAAAAAGTAACTGAAAATTAGAATGACAGAGATTTCATTCAACAACATTAGACCAGAATGAACAAATGAATGGTTTAGCTCTAGGTTTAGACATGAGAGTTTATTCAAATTATTCTAGTCCTTCATCCCTAGTCTTGCAAATAGATTTGTGTTTCTTCAGAAAAAAATAGATAGACCATGGAATGGAAAGAGTAAAAATGCCATGTCATAGACAAAGCTCCTTTCAACAAAGGAGCCTTCTACCTGTGTAGTATACATGCTATATCATTTAAAAAATAAGAATAAAGAGATGAGTTCTGATAGTTTTTGGGAGAGACAGTGGTCACTGAAGTGAGTTAAATTTTTTTGGCCTTTTCCTAGGCAGATCATAGGAATATAGTTTTAGTGCTAGAAAGGACCTTGGAAAATCATTCTGCCCAGCCCTTTTACAGATAAAAAACTGATACCAAAAGAGCCTAAGTGACTCCAAAGTCCTGCAGGAGCAAGGTTGTGACTCCTGCCCACAATTGCTCTTGCTGGGCTTTTCCCAGTCACCTCCCCATGGGCCTGAGGCATCTGAGAGAGAGTCTGAAGATCCTCTGCAGGATAGGGCACTGGACACTGAGGTCCTTTCTCAAACCGAACTGCTCAGCATTTCAGTGATAGTGCCCAGATCACAATCCCTTTGGGCCAGCCAACATTGTTCAAATGCCAAATGTATGCTTGCCAAAAAGAATTACTTTATGGAGAATTTACAGGGTGATCATGAAAAGCAATGCCTGGACAGAACTTCAAAATCGATTGTGCAACATGGGAGACCCTGGCACAGGGCCGCCTGGCCTGGAGTGCCCTCATCAGAGAGGGCTGCATGAGCAAAGCAGAGGGGAATTATCTCTGAAGCAATACAAGTGCACATAGAGGCCACCCCAATGTTCGTAGGGACTCCCTGTGCCTGACCTGCAGCCGAGCACCCTGAGCTCAAGTTGGTCTGACCAGCCCCAGTCACGCTATGTAACTGGACTCTAACCTAGGGATGTTGTTGTGGTCCTCTTCGAGAACGAAGGTCACCCAATCCTGGTTTAGCTGTTGAGGTACAGAACTGCCTTTGAGAATCAGTGTCAATCCTAGGTTAGTATAGAAAGAACGAGACTATAGGCAGCAGATGGAGAGAGAAAGGAAGATTGTATTAGAAGGGCAGGATAAAAAAAATGGAGATGCATCAGGACCTGTCCCATCTCTGCTCATTCTCCCTTCTCCTTATAACTCTCCTCTTCCCTTTGTCTTTCTAATTCATGAACTCTTCTCAAAAAACTCTCCCCAGCCCCAATTCCAGCCTATTTTTGTCACTTCAGTTGAGTTAGTTAGGCTGCTACCAGTGTTGATCAGTGACTGCATCTGAAAAGGAATTCTCACAGCTTTCCTACAAATACTACACAGTGTCTATGAAGAACTGTGGGCAGCAGAGGACTTGGAATGACAGACTGAGCCATTTTCTCAACGAGGACACTAGATATGGATTGACTCAGTACTTCCCTTCCTGGGAATCACTTTGTATGGGTAAAAAAAAGTGAGTCAGCCATGGATTTAAACTATACAGTTTCAAATCATATTAACTAATTAAGCATAATGTGCAAGTTATAATTAGTCAAAAATGATTTTAAAAAATAAATGCAAAATTACATATTTAATCTCAGAAAATTTAGCTGTTTTCCACTAAGTTTAATTAACTTCCTTGATATTTTTATACTGTACTATGGCAGAGAAAGAAGTTAATTGAATAACTTAATTTTCAAAGAAATTTGACTATGCAAATACAATAAATGACATTTAATTCTACTGATTTTGAAAATAAAGGATATATAGAATTATCCTTTGGGTTAAAATGATGTAATTTTGGGTTAAATGGTGTAATTTCATATTGAAAATTAAACACTATAAATTACTGTAATAGTTTTTCCCATTTACTTGAAAATATAAGTAGTTACGAAATTCTTATTTGTTACCTTGGTATGTTTCATCTATGCCTCAATTTTTGTAGCTTCCATCAGGTCCAAATAAACTAGTTTACTCAGTCTTATTCCTTCTCCCATCTCTATGCCTTAGTATAGCTGTCCCCTCTTGCTGGAATGTACTTCTTTCTCACAACCACTACCCCTTAGCTTCCCTAATTTCTTTCAAAACTTATTTCAAATATTACCTTCCACACGAAGCCCTTCCTGATTACCTCCAGCTCCCCTAAAAAAAGTTACTTTTATTTATTTTATAGATATCTTGTAGATATTTGTATAAGTACTTGTTATCTTCCCTAGTAGTACAGAAGCTTCCCCAGGGCAGGAACTGTTTGATTTTTGTCCTTATAACCCTACTGTCTATTATAGTATCTGGCATATAGTAAGCTGATTGACTGATTAATTGATTTTTGTTGGGGGAAGGGAGTTCAGGAAGGATGCTAATAGTGTCTAGAGATACCAGTCATTTATTTCACCAGCCTGAAATGAAAAAGGAAGAAACCCTCCATCTGATTTTACAGTTTAAAGTATAGGCATAAACCTAATTGTGAAAGTATTGGAAAGAGGACAATTCTCTAGCCTTTTGTCCCTGTTCTCTTTCTCCTAGGGACTTCTGTTCCATTTAGATTTATCAGTTTCACCAGCAGCTAGAAAGCCAACAAGTTCATGAAAATAATATCCCTGTGAAATACAAAGGGAAGCAGCACAAGGGTAGGAGTGGGAGAGGAGGGGCAGGGAGACACTGGTTGGTTAGAACAAGTTGGCTAATTTCTGTTCACCCATATGCAAAGAATCAGAATCTTCTTGTAGCAGAAATTGTACCACCTCTAAAACTGGAGAGCCTCCAACTCTAGAAAAGATGCAGAGTAAGTTTTACTCTACACTTATATTAATAAGATACTATCTGGGAAATAGGATTATGATGTATAATTCCCTGTGCAGTTTAGAACAGGTAGAAGTCAACATTTGGCTTCTGTGCCCTGAATATCCACTTACCTTATAAATAGCAGATCTGATTCTTGGGATTTAGATAGATTTATATGCTCATTTTTCACTAGAGTATGATTCATAAAGGTACTTCAGTCCCAGACCAGCTCATTATCTTTCCCTTAAAGCCTCTTCTGCCTTCTTCCTTCTCTATTTCTGTTCATGATACCATTCTTCTGTTTGTTAAAGATGAAAACCTTATCATCACTTTTGACTTTTCCCTTTCTTGATGCTTTTCCCCTATCTCTAAATGCTTTTATATTTCTCTTCTTGTTTCTGTTTTCACTATTAGCAACCTAGTTCAGCCCTCATTTCTATCACACTACACATTTGTCATTCACAAGATATGTTATTCTGTTGAAACACCCTCAGTAGTTTCCTCACATCTCCAGAACTCCATAGCTTGGCATTCAAGACCTTCTACAACCTGGCACTAACTTTTCCAGCCTTTTCTGATGTCATACCCTTTTAGATATTCTACATCTCACCTAAACAGGACTCCTTTCCATTCCCCAGATTTACCCCTCTGTTCAACGTATCACTAGAGCTGAAAGTCATTACCTTTGCCTCCTGTAGCTATCTTTTGAGGCTATTGCTATTTCTTTAGTGAAGCCTGCTTTTATTTCCCCATCCTCAGCCAGTATACTTTTCTCAAATGACTCATAAAATCTTATTTGTAGTCCTTCATCTAGACATTGCTCTTTTCCAATTTGCCTTAATAATTTGGGATCTGTCTTTTCCCAAATAGATCCTTCCTTTCCTTGAAGGCAAGAGCCATGTCTTATTTATCTTTATAACCAATCATACACACACATACACATAGATACACCTTGTAAATATTAGATACTTAATAAAATACTTGTTGACTTAGAATTCCTTGAAATTAAAAGGGTATATTAATTATGACACTTCTGTATTTAAATAAAAAATTTAAGAGACATTGTAGTATGGTGAAAAAATAGTGGTCCAGAATCCTGGTACCAGCACTGCTACCTAATCATGTTGGGTCTTTGGCAAGTCATTGCTCTCTAAAGCTTATTTTTACATAATGAAAATAATATGCCTTTCCCCACTTTATCACCCCCCCCTCACACACATACACATGCCTACCTTTCCTTACAAATAGTTAATATTGGAACTAAAGTGCTGCAAGAGAAATAGTTAAAATGCTCTAGTTTCCACAACAGTTTGTGTGGTATACATAAGGTAATCGTGAAGTTGGGGGGAGGGAGGATTGTGGTATGTGTATAGGCAGCAGGTAAATAGTAGCCACATTTTATAAGCTTCTACTTTCCATTTGCCACATTTCAGGCTTTCTTTACCAGGGAAGGGATCTTGTATAAAAAGTTTACCAAGAGTCTCTCTTCCTGCTTCCATCTTGGTTTGCCTACCTCCTTTCCATGCTCTCTTACTTATTGTTTGCCTCTTTAGAATGTAAGTCCATTAGGAGCATGGATTGTTTCATTCTTTGTACTAGTATCCCCAGTACTTAGCACAGAGACTGACATAAAATAGGCGCTTAATACTTGTTAGTTAAGATAAATTTTACAAAAAGTTTTCTTTGACTAGAAATTCTAGATTTTGTCTAGACATTTTCTTGAGAGGTTTCTTTCTCAGTGTGATCAATTCTTTCTATTTTCACTTTGTTCTCTGATTTTAATAGATCTGGACAGTACTTATAATTTCTTAAAATTGTCCAGTATTTTTTTTCTCATGAATTTCTAGGACTCTTATAGTTCTTTAATTATAATTTATGTTTCCTTCCATTTTTTTTTCAGTTTCTTTTGGTCCAATATTTCTTATGGTCTCAAGGAATCATTAAATTCTGTTTAGTCTGTTCCCAGTTTTTAGGAAGTCTTACTTGCATAAGTTTTACCACTTTCTATCATAAGCTATCAGTTTTTTCTTCCCAAGCTTTTATTTCATTTTTCATCTTTTGTTTGATTTCTTCTAATGATTGCTGTGGTCCTTGCCACAAATCTATTTTTTTTTCCTCTTTAAAGTTTTTGCAGTTATGTATTTAAATTCTCTTAGATGCTTTTTTTTTTATTTGAGGGAATCTGATCTACAATAATTTTTTTATACTGGTGGGAATTTTCTTTGGCTTATTAATTCCTCAAGCCTTAGTTTTTGAAGGGAGGTTTTGTACCTGGGACAATTCATACCAGCACTTGGAACTTTCAGATCTCATCAAAAATACTGAGATGTTAGGAAAAGGGCTGCTTTCTCTGAAACAAACTGCAGTAGGCCTTCAAAAACATCACTTAAAAATAGTTATCCTTGCTTTGTATTTACAAAAGAAATTCCCTCTTCCTTTTTAAATATAAATATTTTCTGGGATCTAGTTTGTGAACTAGTTGAATTTTTTGAAAATATCCCCAGCTGGTCAAAATGGTACCATTCAGAAGTTGAGTACTTGACTGGAAGCCAGACTCAGGCCCAGAGTAGGTTAGCAACCTTTTTATAAACCACTTTGGCATCTGATCTCTTCAAAATAAAACTCTTAGGGAAAGGAGGAAATATATGTAAATCAATTAAGAAGGGTAAAAAATGAGGTAAGTTATTCACTTTCTACTTAAAAGGATTTGAATAAAATCTCACTGAAGCTAAAGGCATCTTCTTTCATTTAACTGTTAAGGTCTGGGATAGAGCCAGAGAGTAAGGAGTACTCTTATCTCCATTGGTTCTGCAGTATTTTGCCTATCTTTCTCACAGATTATGCTCCCCTATGAGAGATACTTATGTCAGTGCCTGATCCTCAATCTGAAAATCTGAGGTCATCCAATCTAGTGGGTTATCTTTACTGTATTTTCCTAGCGCCCAAGTGCTGCTATACTTATTTTAAAACAAAAGGTTTTTCTTCCTTCCCCATCTTGTGAATCTCTACCCATCTTTTACAACCCAATTCACATTCTACCTCTTGCTTGAAGTTTTCTCTGCTCCCTCTATCAATAACACACTTCCTACTGGACCTCACTTAGTATTTTGTTTCTATCTTTATTTTTCTTACATTATCTAGATCAGTGTTGGTGAAGTGTCCATTGCTTAGACTGTCAGTGTAAAGATCATGTCATCATCAAACTTGTTATTGAACCCATGGCCTAGCACTGGACTTAATTCTGTGTTGGCTGGCCTAATGGTGGACACCAAATAAGCCTAAAGTTTACTCAAGAATTTCTTAAGGCTTTTTGTGTATCACATTACAGACAGAGATAAGTTTTGTGCTGAAAGTGATCTTTCCTTCCAGTTATCACTTTGGCTAGGTCAAGTCTTTGCCCAATTCTTTGCCCTCAATTCATTCTACTGCTTTGCAGTGACAAAAGCAGAGGGTAATTCATTGTCTTCCACATTACCAAAAGGAAAAAAATTGATGTCTCCCATGTCATACATTCAGTGTGGGCAGACAAGACAATCCAGATGGGTTCTGAGTGACCCAGAGCTGAAGGAGAAAGTCAAGTGATGGTGGCTTTCTGCTTCACAGATGGTCCAAATAGGTCCTAAGTAGCCTTTGAGAGAAAGAGTGTCTCTTGTGGGCAGCTATCATTTTTAAGCTTTGCCCTTCTCACCAGAGGACAGGACTTTTGTTTTGCATTTTTGTATTCCCCACATCTAGCATCATGCCCTTCATTTAATAAACACTTAATAAAATGAAATGTTGAATTAAGCAAATTAGTGCATTCTGCTGTTTCTGGTTCTTGTTTAAAAACATCTTTATCTTCTTGGTCACAAGTTCACCCCCCAGGAAACCAGAAGTAAAAATAAAATCCTCATAGAATTTCTTCCTTTGTTTCTGTTCATCTACACTGAAGTGAAGTGAGATGTCATTACACTTGACAAATAACAATAGTCCCTATACTCTTATTCTCCACTAAAAACTCAAAGTTGGGAAAGACAGTGGAGGGAAATGAAGATAAGTCTTCTAAGATGAATTTGCCTTCCTCCATTTTCATAGCAAAAACAACTACAAACACATTACATTTCACCATTGTTGTAAGTATATATATATACATTTAACATATGGAGTCAAGACAAATCCATTGTTTGCCAAGCCAAATTCAGAATGAGCACAAGAAGCATACAGATCATTATTATGCTCTCTTCCCTGGGATTCTCCTCTGGTATGTTTTCATCAGCCATACCAAAAAGCAACCACTCTCTAAGGAAGTACTTTTCTTGATGTAGATAGGATTTTACAAATTTTAAGATGAATACCTTTATGCCCAAGGTATATATTGTGCCATGTAGCCATGGTGGGTTATACTTTGCTAATACACTATAATAAATTTCATGTAGGTCATAGGGAAAAAATTTTTGAAATCTGCCTATGTGAGGGATAGCGAGGTAGTGCAGTGGATAGAATACTAGTTGTGCAATCAGGAGGACCTGAGTTCAAATTCAACCTCAGACATTTAACTCAGATTGCCTCAGAAGAAAAAAATCTACCTGTTACAGTATCCCTCCACTCCCTTGGGCTTCTTGCAATAAAATGTCAATATGTTTGTTTAAGGATATTGTCCTAGTGTTCTAAGGTCCCTGCCAGTGACAGTTTATGTGCTCATCCAGTGGACTGAAAGCATGCTCATTGTCCTAACTTCTCTGATCAAAGAAAGTGAAGACATGAAGTTTTTTTTATATGGGTATTTCTCTGCAGGGTAAAGGGCGTATTCGCAAGGGAAACTACCCAAGCCCATCATCTCCAGTTGCAGTCCGACTTCCCTCCATGTCTGAAGTCCCAGAAGAACCTGGTACTAATGAGGAGGCAATAGAAATGGATGTCACAGAGCAACAGCAGGCAGCCATGCAGCAGGAAGAGAGAGTGTTGACTGAGCAGATTGAGAACTTGCAGAAAGAAAAGTAAGTTTCCAGAGTGGAAGGGGAAAGAGCATTGTTTTCATGTTGTCCTTCTATGAAGACAGTGGGTAGAGTCAGTCCCAGGATGAGCATCAGGAGACCCTCGTCCAGGTCCTCAGACTTCTAGTGTTAGCCATTTGCTTTGCTTCTTTGGGCCAGGTGTTTTGAGTTGTTCCATTGGTGTTCATTGGCCATGTAACTGGCCTGCATTAAAAGTGGTTCTTTGGCTGTCAGCATTCCCTTTCAAAAAGGGGAACAAAATAAAATGAACTTTAGAGATTATGTAGTCTAACTTCTTCACTTTACAGATAAAGAAACAGACCCAGAGAAGCTGACTTGCCCAAGTATAGCTAATCAGTGGCAGGAGGAGGATGAAGCACCAAGTCTCTTTGACACTTAACTACTCTTTTACTTGGGCCTTTACTGGCCTGCAGTTTTGCTCAGCAGGCTTTCAATTAAACATGGACAAAACATTGAGCAAGTCTAAGGAGAGAATAGCAAGTTTGTGAATCTATTTTCAGGGTTTAGACCCAGAAGGAGTGCAAGTATTCTATCAAATTCTACTAAAATTTGGACCTTCTCATTAATAAATGTCCTGTGAGCAACAACAGACTGATCAGGGAGAAACTGCCTACTGTTAACCAGCTCCTACCTGGAGAAGAATGGGGTATGGGGAGGGAGGAAGAAAGGAAAGACCATTTCCTACCCCCCACCCCCATTATTATCTCTTGTTTTGCTTCAGAGTACTAGTTTTTTTTCACTGTCTGAACTAAAAAGACAGTAAAAAAAAAAA
Organism: Myrmecobius fasciatus; assembly: GCA_023553655.1. Classification (NCBI taxonomy): domain Eukaryota; kingdom Metazoa; phylum Chordata; class Mammalia; order Dasyuromorphia; family Myrmecobiidae; genus Myrmecobius; species Myrmecobius fasciatus. Next base: position 119,724 of record JAJPUD010003385.1, on the reverse strand, counting down.
AAGACTGAATGAGTAGCATCAGTCATTTGTATTCCCATCTTCTGGGCCTTTTTCCCCAGAGTTTCCTGGATATTGATGGTCTGATTGGGTTTTGCAGGGAAGAACTAACATTTGAGATGCTTGCCTTGGAGCCTCGCGCTTCAGATGATGAAACACTGGAGTCTGAAGCTTCTATTGGGACTGCTGATAGCTCTGAGAATTTGAACTTTGATTCAGAAGGAGCTTTCTCTGATAAAACAGGTAAATGAGGGAATTGGATCATGTATTTTTTCCTATGTATTTGATCATTGAAGAAACAGAGATTCCCAACACTTGAGGTGAAGCCAAGACTTCTCCCTTCAGCTGTGTACTTCCGCTGCCAGCTGTCTTACCCTTCCCAATTTGAAATGACTTCTTGATTTTAGCACCTGTGGTGCTCATGGACAGTAAATGAGGAATGAACAAGTGAATTTTTTTAAAAAATTAATTAACCAGGGGCAGCTAGGTGGCTCAGTGGATAGAGCACCAGCCCTGAAGTCAGGAGGATCCGAGTTCAAATCTGGCCTCAGACACTTAATACTTCCTAGCTGTGTGACCCTGGGCAAGTCACTTAACCCCAACTGCCTCAGCAAAAAAAAAAAAAAAAAAAAAATTAAAAGAAAAAAAAGAATTCACCAAGCATTTACTGTGTTGAGTGTTCTGCTAAGCCCTATAGTAAAATTAAGACAGTTCCTTCTCTTAAGGAACTCATGTTCTAATTGGGGGTAGCTGCACATAAACAATCGATCAGTTGTGCTGTGGGGGAAGGGAGAGACCCAGAAGCCATTAAGGATGGTGGAGTGGAGGGAATGGCAGGTCTCAAGCTTCAGCGTAACAGGCGCTAAAAGTCCAGTCACAGAGAAGCCTTGGGTACCACACCCTGCAGGGACAATAGCAGACTCAGGGTCTTCCGTGTTACCAAAGGGATATAATTGATGTCTCCCACATCATTGCTCAGAAAGTCGACAGGTTCTAAGTGACCTAGTGACCTAGAGGGGAATTCAAGTTCGCAGATGTCCTGAAGGGGTTCTGAGCAGCAGGGTTTGCAGCCCCTTGGTGCTAAAAGAACTTTCTACTGACTTCAGGTACTGGATTTCAAAGTAAGATTTCTTCTATTAAACCTCCTGTGAGACAAGTTTTAAAGGGAAAATGGTTTCTCTGTGCTGTAGTTTAAAGCTAAAAAGACAACAAAATTTGTCTGATCTAGAATATCTGAGAAAAACATTAAATGCCCCTGGGGGGGAGGGGTTAACATCATAGCTGGGTCCCCGGAGTGCCCCAGAAAGCAAGGTGAGTGCCCCAGCACTGCCAGGGTTATCAGCTGGAGGCAGGGAGTGAGTGGCCTTGTTGACTGTGCCCGGTGCAGGTAAATCTGCCCAGCTTTATCTGAAATAGGAACTTGGAAAAGTCTGTTTATGACAGTGATCGTTGATATTAGAGCACGGCTTGACTTTGTCTTTCTTTTTGCCTTAGAGAGAAATTTAGCACTTAGCTCTCTGAAATCTTCCAAGAGTGAATCATCAACAAAGTTGCGAAGGCAGCTGAAAAAACAACAGGAGTCTCTGGATTCAGCAGATTCTGCTGTCTCATCCCTGTCTTCATACAATACAGCCTTTTCGCATGGGACCAGAAAGCAGTTTCAGATCCATTCCAAATCACCCTTCTACCGAGCTGCTTCAGTTGGCGAGACCCCAGAGTCCCATCTAGCAGTGGAAGGTTCCCTGTGCCAAGCCAGGACTCTCGAAGACAGGCCTCAGTTCATTAGCAGAGGCACATTCAGCTCTGCAAAGGGCAAACAAAAACTCAAGAATGTGAAAAACTCACCCCAAAAAACCAAAGACCTTCCTGAGGGGACATTAGGGGCAAATCCCAAGAGAAATGTGGACCCTGACTGTGGCACTCCCCAGCAGCAGATTGTTTATGGGAATAACGAATATATGGTCTAATCTGGCCGGCATACTTCCCCTCGTCATGGTGGCAAGTCTCCTCTGAGGTTTTTCCTGTCACCAAGCTCTCCCATAGCCCGTCCATCACAGGCAGCTGCAGCCAGTCTGCCTCCTGCCTGAGCATTGCCTTCTGCTGGGAGAGTGGGATGGAGGAGCCAGACGGACTTAGCTGTTCTTAATTTTGGGGAGAACCCAAGACCTACTAGGATTGGTTTTTTTGAATTGAGGTCCAAAAAATTGCAGGAAAGCTTGACCAGTTACTACCCCTGCGGTGCTTTGTCCTTGCCTCTTCTCCATTCTTCATTAATCTTCCACTGTCTGAGGTGGCGGAGGAGAAAGAGATCGCAGACAGGAAATGTGGTGGTGTGAGCCTGTTGGACCTGTTACAGGTCTCTTCTTGACCCTAAAGACAAAGTTTGGTTTTTTGGGGGAACTTAGAAGCTGCAACTGATTTAAACTTTTCCAAGGACTTAAAACAAACAGATGGAGCCCTTCATTCCACACTTATTTATAATGCACTCCCCATTGTTGTCAAGTGAAAATTAAAAAGCTCTTGTTTCCATTAAGCAATCAGAGCACGTCTCACATACTATAGGGTTATGCAATGAAAGAAGAAATTAATTTTATTTTATTCTATTTTCTATTGTAAAGATGTCAGAACAATGCTAATTTGACTCCTGGTTGGTTTGCACCAAATACACAAGTGTGCCGAGTTTTCAATAGCCATATTGAAAGCCATATCCCATGTTCCCTGGGTGTGCAGAACCAAGTTCCTCTAAAAATAATTTTTAATGTTTTTTTAGATCTGTGATTCTCAGACTTTAAAGCTACATCATAATCTTTCTGTGTTGCCCCCTGTCTAGTGATCATTGAATAAGAGACAATGTATTAACAAACACTTTGTGGGGAAATCACCAGGAAAGTCTCACCCCCACCAGAAACAGCGTGACTGATTACATCTTCCAAAACGTTCATATGCAATAGTGCATGAATAAATGTTACAAAAAGCTGCCAAAAAGAAAATACTATTTTTAAAATGTGACCCAACTAACTTTTCTCTCTTTTTCCTCAGACCATCAGTATTAAACAAATGAAAACAAAAAACAAAAAATAAGGACTACTTGAAGCTATTTTTATTAATATTCTGGTTGCTGAAGTTTACTGTAAATATATATAAATATATACATACATACATGTAGAAATAGGTGTATATGTGTGTGTGTGTGTGTGTGTGTGAGAGAGAGAGAGAGAGAGAGAGAGAGAGAAACTTCTTCCCATGAAACCTTTTTCCACAGAGAAGAGGAGCAGGGAAGAAATCATGGGCCATCAGGATTGACAAGATTCTCTTGTATTCTTCTTGTATGGGGAAAGTAATGCCATTATTTTTCACCACAGAATGTTCCCAATACACCTTGTGATGAGCCCTCATCCTAAACTTCTAAGCATTTGTGAGATTATAAAACTTCTTTTCTATTTATGATGTGTGAGAAATGAAAGTGTGCTCACCTAACTGAACTGTGACACCCTTTCCTGAGACATGTGAAAATGTTATTTTTGAAGTTCCTAATGCAATTTGTCTAAGTTCCATATGCACTGTTCTGAGAAAGAATTTGCCATCCATAATCTGATGTCTGGGTTGGTTTATTCCTAACATTGCCTTGTGACATGCCATTAGTCAGCGCCATTGTAATACACGAACTGAATATTAAGACCTGTCGTGAGACCAGATCTCTCACATTATCTAGCATTCTATGTGACCATTTAAAACTAGTATACCATTGGCTGATGCTGTACCACAAAGGTGACACATTTTTGTACCAATAGGCAGGACAACACTCCAGTGTGATAGCTACAGTTAACTGTAGACTCTTGGCTTGCTAGTCTCCCATGCTATCCAGAATTTATGCTAGGGATAGAAAGACTTCAAACTCCCGGATAGAATAACCAATGGTTGAATATTCACTTTGACCCCCTTAGAAAAACAGTTTTGAAAGTCTGGTTTTTTCAGACTATCCTGCAGCTGGGTTTGGCCTTGTTAGGGGAAGATGGGTTACAATAAACTGTTCTTACATAGTGGCTGGTGTAGGCTCTCCAAACATCATTCTAGAAGTACTAATGTCTTAAATTTCCCCCCAGAGTATTCTTTCTCATCAGGTTCCATGGAAACAAATTTCAGAGTCTTTGCATATGAGGAAAATGACCCATTTTCCTCCTGGACCAATCTCACCTGAGTTCCTTCCCACTTGTAAGTCCTGTAAACATTGGATCACTTTATGAGCTGGGTGCCAGAGAGAGAGCGTTATTAAGTATATTTTATTACTCCTTCTAGACCTGGGATTGACCTGCCAGCGTGTTTCCCATCTGAAGCTATCTTTCTTTAGACCATAAATGTTTTACACAAAAATATCACATAAGTCACTTTATGAGAAGAAGTTATTGGCAAATAAAAGTAATTTATAATTTTATTCCCAGGGACCTCATTCTTAATTTTGGATCAAATAAAACCAGTTTGTTCTACAATTGACAGATTGATGGATTTCTAGTCATTTTATAACTAACCTGAATGGTCAGTAGGAATTGGTGTTGGAGTGGAAAGTAGGCCTTTAACATAAGAAACACAGAAAGAATCTTCCCTAGGAAAGACTCTTATTGGCTATCAAATAAGTGTATGATTGGCAATACCGTAACTACTTGAACTTTTTTTTAATTTTTCAGTCTCAACTAATTTTTAATTTAGTTTTACATTTGTCTACACTGTAGTTTCCATTTTTAATTGAGAGATCATTAATTTGACAAAATTAAATTGAAATTTTATTTTAAAATCACATCAGAAGATATGATCTGCATCAGTAACACATGATCATCCTATATATTTTTTTTCTTTAATGATTCATTGTTACTACTCTGCTTAAAATCCTGAAAGGATTTCATTATTTAGTGTAGTGATGTGGCAGATTCACTGTGGAGTGACAACCCCCTGATCTTGCCAGGCTTCACACACACCAGCCCTTTTCCCCCAACCAGGAGCCCAGATTTGAAATTCTGTAGTTTAAAATTACTCTCATTGTATGATAGCTGACAGTTGACAGCAGCTTCTCCACCAATATTACCTGGCTTTCTCTTGGAAAGCTTGGGCAGAAATTAGTGGAGCCATGTGATCAGACTGAAATAAACCAACTACAGCCATATGACTTCAGGCCTGATTCTGAAAGATATGTCCCAGTTAGGATCTACTGTCCAAGTAGAGTTTTAGAAGGTATCCTTATTCCTCCCATTTAAGTCTTGTGTACTAATGGCCAATTTGGTTTCATTTTGTTGTTTTTCCCGTGTTGCTGCCTTCAGATCCTTTAGAGACTGGCCAAGCCACCCAGCTCCCTCTTATTCACTGGGGGAAACAATTATGAGAGCTGCAGGATGGAGGGCTGCTCTTCTACCCCCACCCCTGAGGCTTAAAGTCAATCTTGTTCTCCCTAGTAATGGCAGTAGGACAAGAGTGCTGTAAGAGTAGATGAGAAAGAATCCATTCCACTTCTGCCATGCTGTTTAGCTTAAAATGAATTGTGTGTGTAAAATGATTTTTCCTTTTCCCCAGCAGTGTGGGAAAACAGAAGTAAAAATATACAGTGTTCTCAGAATGTTTTCATATCCAGTGCAATTTTTGAATTAGGTAAAAGACTCGAGAATGGGATATTTCTTTTCACTGGATACTCAGCAAAGCCTTTACACACCCATCTTCATATTACAGGGTTGTACATTGCTGCTATTTCTACTTCTCAGAATTTTTGCTTCCTTCACATTTCTTCCCTACCCTCAGGCGAGGAAAGCACTCTCTCGTGAAATCCCTTGGGTAATGTTGGTTTGGGTTTGGCCAGTCCTCTAGTTTTCCTTGTTTCTAAACATTTTCATGGCTTTTTTTTTTTTTTTTTGACTAGAAGGATCCCACTATCACCCCCACCCCCACTTTGAATCAGTCTTTAAAAAGAATAAGGAAATAGTCTAAAACAACCAGATTTGCTTGGTTCAGTTCCGAATGTTTGTTGTCTATTCTGAACAAAGATTCCAGAAGTCTGTCTTTGTCATGCAAGTTTTCCGGTCCTCTCTTAAGTAGGTGAAAAACAGGTTTCCTTATAATAAGATATACTCATTGTACCAAGTGATTGTAGTTACCATGGGAAAGGGCACGGACTGTGGATTATTATATTATTTTTAATGGATTTTAAAGTAATTTAAAATAAGTATGCTGAGTGTAAATTAAAACAACAAAGTATATATTGTAAAGGGATATATTATCCTGTGCCATACTCTATAAACTTTACCTGTTTAAAAACAAAAGAAAAAATATATACATATATATGCATACACACAGAATGATTTACCTTGGCCACAGAGCTGGATTCTTGATGCAGTCAATAGGCACTTTCTAATTCCATGTCATTTTTCCTTTTCCCCCCTTTGGGGAACAAGGCTTCATACGTGTAAAGTGCAATTTCTGTCATTTCTTAAGTATATCCTGTATGGCTGTACAAAACCAGCTTTATGAATAACTCCTGGTTTATTAAAGAGCAAAGCTTAACAAAGCAATATCTTGAGCGATTTGTTTTCTCTCAACTCTGAAGCATGAACTATCATAACTTCCTGGTTATATTTTAAAGGAAGAGGTGATGTGGTGGAACTTAGAAATCTGAGGGAGGTGAGGGTTATTATGCTTATGATCTCCATCCTTGAGACAAGCTATATACAGACTTCATTCTGTGATAACCAAGATGGAGGCTGGCATTTTCACCTGCACTTATGTTTTTCTTGCATTCGGTGGGGAGAGAGAAGGAAAAGGGGCTGTAACCAGCCTTCATTTGTTCTCTATCTAAAATGAACATTTGTGGCAGCTCCGGGATGTGCTAATTAATAAGCCTGTGGTTAAAAACTGACCTTTTCTGGAACCATGAAACATATGAGGAAATTAGTTCACTTATCAAGAAAAATCAAGGACATTCTTTTTGAAGTCTTAAGAAATGGATTCATAATGAAAGAATACAAAACAGAACTTACCCAAAAGTTTCCTCTTTATTTACATATTATGGTACCAAGTCTACAATATACCAGCTTTCCAGGTGGAAGGTTGGGTTTGGACATCTCTAAAAAGGGACCAAAGTAAATGATAGTGTATATGAAGGAGGAAAAGTCATACCTTTGGACTAAGCTTCTATGATCACACTGAGAGACAATGTTGATAGACATCTTCCTTGGTAATACAAATGAAGCTTTTCAGTCCATAAGTTATCATTGCTGCAGATCACAACCTGCAATCTGAGGTCTGACTTAGTAGCTTGACAGTCTCTGTTAGGATTAAAGCCTTATTTTCAAAACAGTTCTCATACGTTGTGAACGTCCAACTCATCAAATTGAAGCTGTGCTCCGTGCTAAAAATGTATTTTCTAAGAATTCCAATGGGGACTATAATACTAGGGATGAGATATTAAGAAATTGAATTTAGCATAGGCCATTAATTCCACTAAAGAGACTGAATAAATTGAATAAAGTTGGAATATCAGGGATAAAGCTGTTTGGGTTTAAAGAGGTGAGTTTATACTCTTCAATTAGTCCTTTCTATTCTTTCCAGAACATAACCAGTTGTGAGCCCATCTTTCTTCAGAACATCCCTTCTACAAAATTCGCCAGGCCTGGAAAGGGGTGTCTCGTTAAACATTGTTGTCAATGGATTTCTCACAATATTTTGATTGACCTTAAGCACTGCTTCCTCTTCAGAGACAAAAACAAAACAAAACAAAAAAATTACCCTTTATCATCACTCCGGTTCATTTTTAGTAAAACAAGGTTGTTCCTGTGTATTTATAAAATGCTTGTTTTCATGGGACCTCACAGATGGCTTTTAACAAAGATTTGGAAATGCCGCTTTACATTGGAAAGGGAAGAGGGAGGAGAGAGTAGAGCAGAAATTGGAAGTGGAATTGTTAAATGGTTTGAACAATTTTCCATGAGCACTGAATTCAGTTGGATCAACCTTTGCCTTGTTGGAATGGAAACCAGAAGTCCTGTATCTAAGGTTTCGTGTAGATTGGCTTCCCAATTGGCCCACATTGGTGCATCAGGAGGGAAAGCAACAACATGATTATGTCAGTTTTTGAACATATCACAAAGGAGTTTCTCCATGGGTGTGTTTCCTATGGTTCTGCGAAAAAAGAGGAGCTCAATACGGTCAGAAGAAATAAATCTCAGAGAGGGTAGAAGCAAAAGGAGTTTCCCAAACCTGCAAAGGAGGAGAGAAAGACGTCATTGGTTGCTAAAGGCAACCTTATGAAGGTTTGACTAGGAAAGCGGTAATAGTAAAAACATGCTCTTTAGATTAGTCCAAATCATCAACAAAACCTTGAAGAGATCACAGGATGGGAAGACTTACAAACTGCAGCAGCAATATACTCAAGCTTTAGAGCTTTACTTTACAAGACTTTATTTGCTACATTCAAGAAATATTTCTGGGGGGAAAAATAAGCTGCTTTGACCTCTTCCCCCTATGGTCACAGTGCAAATGCTTGATTGGTGAAGGTGAATTACTGTACAGCTAGGGCAGATTAGAAATGCTTTGATGAAGTGTGGGGATGCAAGCCTGTTGTCCCTGGGAGCAGCTTAGAATGAATACTCCTCTTACAGACAACCTTCTCCCAGGACACAGGCAGTAGATCTGTGGAGAAACACTCCAAGGACACAACACCTAGCAAATCAGCAAGTGGGCAAGAAAAGATCCCACTGTATTGAGATCAAACACTGAGGATTTATTAAGCACTCACTGCATACCAAGTATTGTGTTAGGTCTTGGGAATGTAAAAACAAAAATAATATGGCCCTTGCCCTCAAAGAGATTATATTCCATCATAATGACTAAAAAAGGGTGGCAGTGATGCCTCCAAAGTCAAAGACAGTATCATGGATGTAAAAATAGAAAACCCTGGCCAGCTTTCATACCTCACAGGTTGGCTGGGATAATGCATCTTGTTGTGCTGACCCAGCATCACTTGAGACTGGTCCTGCAAATTTTCCACCTGCTCAGGATCCTTCAGGCCCCGAGTTTCTATGAAAAAGAAGCACCAAATGAGGAAAAGGAAAAGAAGAAAGGAGAGGAGGAAACTCCTGCGGTGTTCATCCAAAATACAATCCCACTTAAATGAATAAACAGAAACTATGAAGGAACTCCATAACAAGTGCCCTACATCTTTAGGCTAGAAAAATTTGAGTCAAGAGCAGTCACTGAATTTTTCCAATGTCGCCCAATACCTTTCGGTATAATTCTTACAATTAGAGCACTGTGATTAAAGTGTTGGACTTGGAGTTGGAATTCTGTCTCAAACAACACTTACTACCTGTGTGAGCTTGGGTTCATAAATCTCAGCCTCAATTTCAGTAAAATAGATGACTGTGAGTAGCAAATGAAATAGTTATATAGCATTCTGCAAGCTGAAAGAACTGTCTAAGTGCTAACTGTACAATCTGCAGGCAGAAACTATTTTTCTTCCCAGAATTTAGAAGAAAAATTTTAAACTATAGTACTTTTTGAATGCCCTTTAAGTCAAAAGTGAACATGTTAGTTTGGAAACATAAAAAATATGTATTGGGGGCAGAGCCAAGATGGCAGAGTGAAAAGGTGACTCTCTGCGTCCTCCGATCTTCTCTCAAATCAACAATAAAATAAGCCTCTGAACTGATCTTCAAGTCAACGAACTCAGAAATATTTGGACACTGCTTGCTGATATCTCTGAAGAACTTCACATCAGGTTTGTCTAACTCGGACAGAGGGATAAAGAGTGGTGTAGGCCAGAAGTGAGGGTGGGACTCAGCTCATTGTGGCAAAAACTCCAAACTCCAAACTCCAAACACCTGGAGTTTATCTGAGGCACTCGGGACACTCTGCCCTGATTGGGGGGAGGTGTTCTGGCAGGCTTGCCTTGTTTAAGGAGTAATTCTGACTTAGTCCTAGCCCCCACTGGCCCAGCACCTTAAGTTAATTTGCCGAAGTGCCTCAGGGCAAAGATCTTCAGCCACCATTTTTTTCCCTACCTTAAAGAGATATCCACACTGTCTAAAAAAAAAAATGAAGAAGCAAAAGAGAGCTCTCACCATAGACAGCTTTTATCAAGAAAAAGGAGGGATGATCCCAGATCCTGAGGTTCCTTTAGACAAAATTCCAGAGGATGTTATTAAGGACCATCACTGGTCCCTTTTTCAAAAGGCCTTTCTGGAAGATTGCATAAAGAACCTCAAAAGAGAGCTGGAGGATAAATGGGAAAATAAACTGAAATCAGTGCAAGAAGGATATGATGCCCTGCAAAAGAGATATGAAAAAGACACCAATTTATTGAAAAATAAAATTAGTGAAGTGGAAAAAGAGTGCAATGAACAAATTAGCCAGTTACAAAAGGAGCTTAAAAAGGTAACTGAAGAAAACAACATGTTAAAAATAAGAATTGAACAAATGCAAGTGAATGACTCAATAAGACTTCAAGAATCAGTCAAACAAAAACAAAAAAATGAAAAATTACAAGAAAATATGAAATATCTCCTAGGAAAAACAACTGACTTGGAAAATAGATCTAGGAGAGACAATCTAAGGATTATTGGACTTCCTGAAAGTCATCATGAAAAAAAGAATCTAAACACTATCTTCCAGGAAATCCTGAAAGAAAACTGCCCTGAGATTGTAGAATCAAAGGGCAAAATCACCATTGAAAGAATTCACCGATCACCTCCTGAAAGAGACCCCAAAATTAAAAGCCCAAGGAATATCGTGGCTAAATTTCAGGACTATAGCACCAAGGAACAGATTCTGTTAGCAGCTAGAAAGAAACAATTCAAATACCGAGGATCAATAATTAGAATCTGTCAGTATCTGTCAGCTTCCACACTGAAGGATCGAAGGGCTTGGAACCAGATATTCCGAAGGGCAAAGGAACTTGGATTACAGCCAAGAATAACCTATCCAGCTAGAATGAGCATTATCCTCCAGGGAAGAAGATGGTCATTTCACCTATTTCTAATGAAAAGACCCGATATGAACAAAAAATTCGACATCCAAACACAGAACTCAAGAGATGCATAAAAAGGTAAAAAGGAAAGGACTCTTGAGAACTTTATTTTTACTAGGGGGATACTTAAAGTTTGGGGGTATAATTAACTAGTTATTACTTTGATAATATGAAAAAGAGAACTAGAGGGGGAAAGGTTGTCATACTGGGGAAAAGAGGGAAAAGTGGCAAAATAAGATCTAAAAAAAAAAGGAGGTAAAAACAAGGTAAAATCTCTTGAAGAGGTAAAGAAAACCTAATATAATTGAGAGAAAGGGGGGAGGGAGATGAGCACTGTGTAAATCTTACTCTCATCAGGTTGGGCTCTAAAAGTGTATATCAGACACTTGATTTCACATAGAAACTTGTCTGTTGATAGAGAGAAATGGGAGGGAAAGGAGGAAAAGAAAGGGATAATCTAATAGAAGGGATAATAGAAGAATCAGGGGAAAGGAGTAAAAACAGGGGGAGGGGACCTAAAGGGTGGTGTATTGTTTGGGGGAGAGGGTCATCAAAAGCAAAGTACTGAGGAGGGGGGGAGGGAGAAAAGGGCAAAGGAAAGGGAAAACATAACTTGGGTAAATAAGATGGCAGGAAATAAAGAATTAGTTATTCTAACTGTGAATGTGAAGGGAATGAACTCTTCCATAAAGCAGAAGTGGATATCAGACTGGATTAAAAACCAGAATCCCACAATATGTTGTCTACAAGAAACACATCTAAAACATAGTGACACATATAGGATGAAGGTAAAAGGCTGGAGCAGGACCTATTATGCTTCAGGTGAACAAAAAAAAAGCAGGGGTAGCAATCCGTATCTCAGATGAAGTAAAAGCCAAAATAGATCTAATCAAAAGAGATAAGGAAGGAAACTATATTTTATTAAAGGGTACCATAGATAATGTAGCAATATCAATACTAAATATATATGCACCAAGTGCAATAGCATCTAAATTCCTAGAGGAGAAAGAGAGATGCAAGAAGAAATAGACAGGCAAACTATACTAGTGGGGGATCTCAACCTTGCTCTCTCAGAATTATATAAATTAAACCACAAAATAAAAAAGAAAGAAACTAGGGAGATAAACCAACAATTAGAAAAGTTAGGTATGATAGATCTATGGAGAAAGTTGAACGGAGACAGTAGGGAGTTTACTTTTTTCTCAGCAGTCCATGGAACCTATACAAAAATTGATCATGTGTTAGGGCATAAAAACCACAAAATCAAATGCAGAAAGGCAGAAATAGTAAATGCATCTTTTTCAGATCATGATGCAATAAAAATCACATGCAATATAAGGCCAGGAGAAAATAAACCAAAAGTTAATTGGAAATTAAATAATCTAATCCTGAAGAATGAATGGGTGAAAGAGCAAATCATAGACACAATCAATAATTTCATCCAGGAGAATGACAATAATGAGACAACATACCAAAATTTGTGGGATACGGCCAAAGCGATTATAAGGGGCAATTTTATATCTCTAGATGCTTACTTGTATAAAAGAGAGAAAGAAAACATCAACAAATTGGGCTTATTATTAAAAAAAACTAGAAAAAGAACAAATTAAAAACCCTCAATTTTAATACCAAATTGGAAATTCTAAAAATAAAAGGAGAAATTAATAAAATTGAAAATAAGAAAACTATTGAATTAATAAATAAAACTAAGAGTTGGTTCTACGAAAAAAACCAACAAAATAGATAAGCCTTTAGTTAATTTGATAAGAAAAAGGAAAGAGGAAAATCAAATTGTTAGTCTCAAGAATGATAAGGAAGAACTTTCCTCCAATGAAGAGGAAATTAGAGCAATAATTAGGAGTTACTTTGCCCAACTTTATGCCAGTAAGTTTGATAATCTAAATGAAATGGAGGAATATCTACAAAAATATAGATTGCCCAGGTTAAAAGAAGAGGATATAAATTATTTAAATAGCCCCATATTAGAAAAAGAAATAGAACAAGCTATTAACCAACTCCCTAAGAAAAAATCTCCAGGGCCAGATGGATTTACATGTGAATTCTACCAAATATTCAAAGAACAATTAATTCCAATATTATACAAACTATTTGAGAAAATAGGGACAGAAGGTATACTGCCAAAATCCTTCTATGAGACCGATATGGTGATGATAGCTAAACCAGGTAGGGTGAAAACAGAGAAAGAAAACTATAGACCAATTTCCCTAATGAATATTGATGCAAAA
>JAJPUD010003385.1:75766-105629 GCA_023553655.1 Myrmecobius fasciatus | reverse complement strand
AGGATTCAAAATTAATCCACATAAATCATCAGCATTTTTATATATTACCAACAAAGTTCAGCAGCAAGAGATACAAAAAGAAATTCCATTCCAAATAACAGATGGTAGGATAAAATATTTGGGAATCTATCTGCCAAGAAAAAGTCAGAAACTATGCGAACTAAACTACAAAACACTTTCCACACAAATAAAATCAGACCTAATCAATTGGAAAATATTAAGTGGTCATGGGTAGGCAGAGCAAACATAATAAAAATGACAATACTACCCAAACTAATCTACTTATTTAGTGCCATACTAATCAAACTCCCAAGAAATTATTTTACAGATCTAGAAAAAATAGTAGCAAAGTTTATTTGGAAGAACAAAAGGTCAAGGATTTCAAGGGGATTAATGAAAAAAAGACAGATGAAGGTGGCCTTGCTGTACCAGATCTAAAACTATATTATAAAGCAGCGGTCATCAAAACCATTTGGTACTGGCTGAGAAATAGAGCATTCGATCAGTGGCACAGGATAGGTTATCAGGACAACCTAGGCAATAACCTTAACAATTTAGTGTTTGATAAACCCAAAGACCCCAGCTTTTGGGATAAGTACTCACTATTCGGCAAAAACTGCTGGGAAAATTGGAAACTAGTGTGGAAGAAATTAGGGCTTGACCCATACCTAACACCACATACCAAAATAAATCTAAATGGGTCCATGATCTAGATATAAAGAGTGATATTGTAAGCAAATTAGAGGAACATAGGATAGTTTACCTCTCAGACCTGTGGAGATGGAATAAATTTATGTCCAAAGAAGATCTGGAACTCCTAATTGAACACCAGATGGATAATTTTGATTATATTAAGTTAAAAAGTTTCTGTACAAATAAAACTAATGCAGACAAGATTAGGAGGGAAGCATCAAATTGGGAAATCATCTTTACATTTCATGGTTCTGATAAAGGCCTCATTTCTAAAATATATAGAGAATTGTCTCATATATATAAGAATTCAAGCCACTCTTCAATAGATAAGTGGTCAAGGGATATGAACAGACAATTTTCAGACGATGAAATTAAAACCATCTCTAGTCATATGAAAAGTTGCTCCAAATCACTATTGATCAGAGAATTGCAAATTAAGACAACCCTGAGGTACCACTACATACCTGTCAGATTGGCTAAAATGACAGGAAAAGATAATGACAAATGTTGGAGGGGATGTGGGAGGGCTGGGACACTAATACATTGTTGGTGGAACTGTGAACGGATCCAACCATTCTGGAGAGCAATCTGGAACTATGCTCAAAAAGTTATCAAACTGTGCATACCCTCTGACCCAGCAGTGTTTCTATTGGGCCTATATCCCAAAGAGATCTTAAAGGAAGAAAAGGGCCCCACATGTGCAAGAATGTTTGTGGCAGCCCTTTTTGTAGTGGCTAGAAACTGGAAACTGAAGGGATGCCCATCAATTGGAGAATGGCTGAATAAATCATGGTATATGAATGTTATGGAATATTATTGCTCTGTAAGAAACGACCAGCAGGACAATTTCAGAGAGGCCTGGAGAGACTTGCATGAACTGATGCTGAGTGAAACGAGCAGAACCAGGAGATCATCATACACAGCAACAACAGTATTACATGATGATCAATTCTGATGGACATGGCTCTCTGCATCAAAGAATTGTCTCAAACCACTTCCAATTGTTCAGTGAAGAAAACCATATACACCCAGAGAGAGGGAAATGAAATATGGACCACAACATAACATTTTCATGCTCTCTATTGATGTTTGCTTGCATTGTGTTGCCTTTCTCTGATTTTCTTTTTTTTTTTCTCGTAGATAGGATTTTTCTTGCACAACTTGTCAAGCATTTCAACATTATTAACATGTAGTGGACTTCCTGCCATCTAGGGGAGGGGAGGGGACTGGGGGTAAAATTTGTAATGGAAAGCTTTGTAAAGATCAATGCTGGGGAACTACCCATACATATGTTATACAAATAAAAAGCTTTAATAAAAAATGTATTACATGTAAGTTGCCTTATTTGTAAAACTCATCATTTAGTACATTAAATGTACCATAAATAAAAAATAAAAAGAATAGGTTATTCAAATAATTACAAATGTAATCCTAATGATACATGGTGTTGTATCAACTGGATAGAGCATTGGGTCTGGAGTCACCTTCCTATGTTCAAATCCTGCTTCAAACATTTACTGACTAGGTAACCCTGGACAAATTACTTAATCTTATCTGCCTTACTTTCCTCATCTGTAAAATGATCTGGAGAAGAAAATGGCAAACTACTCCAGTATCTTTGCCAAGAAAACCCAAATAGAGTCAAAAATAGACGTGACTGAAACAAGACTAAAGAATATATGTAAACCGTTAATCATCTGTCTCAGTAGCTAACTCTGCTTAGGTATTATTTTAGAGCCTCATTATATAAGCCTTGTTATATAAATATATCATATATATGTATAAGTAATATGTATAACATATATTATATGTATATATGTGTTATATATATATATATATAAAATAAGGGGAAAAGATCTATTTGTATGAAAATATTTATAGCAGCTCTTCTTGAGGTAGCAATGAATTGGAAATGGAGAAGATGGGGAATGGCTGAACAAGTCGTGGTATGATTGTGATGGAATACTGTTGTGCTGTAAGACATAAGCTGATTTCAGAAAAACCTGGAAAATCTTCATGAAATAAGGCTGAGTGAAGTGAGCAGAACCAGAAGAACAGTAACACTGTAACAACAACATTGTATGATGAATAATTGTGAATGACATTCTCAGCAATACAGTGATCCAGGGCAATCCCCAAGGACTCATGATGAAGCACATGCTATCCACCTTCGAGAAAGAATTGATATTGTTTGAATACAGATTGAAGCATCTTTCCTTCCTTCCTTCTTTTTCTTCTTTTCTTCCTTTTTTCTTCTTTCCTTTCTCTTTCTTTTTCTTTCTTTTTCTTTTTCTTTCTTTCTCTTCCTTTCTTCCTTCCTTCCTTCCTTCCTTCCTTCCTTCCTTCAATTCCTTCCTTCCTTCCTTCTTTCCTTCCTTCCTTCCTTCCCTCCTTCCTTTCTTCCTGTCTCCACTATTCATTTTTTTGACTCTTTTTGTAAAAAATGACTAATTTGGAAATGTTTTATATAATTGCACATGTGTAGTCAATATCAGGTTGCTTAGCATCTCAGGGAGCAAGGAGAGTAGGAAGAGAGAAAATTTGAAATTGTGGTTTTCTCATTTGTTAAATTAAAGAAATTGGACTAGATGGTATTTAAAGCCTCCTACTGGCTCTAAATCTTATGATCCTATATACTCTGGCTTCCTATATTCTGTATAGAAGGTAAATAAACTAACCTTGCTCTTAGTGAACAGGAAGTGATACTGACAGTATTTGA
The DNA here is from genome assembly GCA_023553655.1 of Myrmecobius fasciatus. Classification (NCBI taxonomy): domain Eukaryota; kingdom Metazoa; phylum Chordata; class Mammalia; order Dasyuromorphia; family Myrmecobiidae; genus Myrmecobius; species Myrmecobius fasciatus. Next base: position 102,217 of record JAJPUD010003385.1, on the reverse strand, counting down.
GGGTGAGCTGTTCATTGGCTCAAGGTGCAGCCTCAGTCAAACAGACCTGTTGAAGATCTTAGCTTTTTAAAAAGGCCAAGGTTTCCCATTGCATCAAGGACCATCTCCAGTGTCTAGATCTATGTCTGGCCACTGGACCCAGCTGGCTCTGGAGGGGAAAGTGAAGCAGGTGATCTTGCATGGCCCTCCCTCATTTAAATCCATTTCACTTGCATGTCATGGAGTCACATCCCTGATTATCATGGTCCTCTTCAATAATGAAAGACGAACAACAACTTCTGTGACTCAAGATCACAAAATATAGTTAGGCTTGGAATCTAAGTCTTTTGACCTGTTTTTTGCCTTTGGGAAATACAATAGAAAAAACCACCAGATACTTTCTTTGTTTTGAGAAAGAATTCTGGGGTAGACAGGCCAATTTATTGGGAAATTATTTTTTTTGCACAATACTGATAAACAATTTAAAAGAAAAAATGGTAATTGAGGGGATGTCCATCAATTGGGGAATGGCTAAACAAGTTGTGGTATATGGTTGTGGTAGATTACTACTGTGCTATAAGAAATGATGGGCAGGTTTATTTTAGGAAAACTTGGAAAGTTTTCCATGAAATAATAAAGCATGAAATGAGCAGAATCAAGACAATATCATACACAGTAACAGCAATATGGTTAGAAGAATAACCATGAATGACTAAATCATTTCGAGTAGTATTCTAAATACTCAAATCAATGTTATCCACCTCCAGAGAAAGAACTGAAAATAGATGTATAGTATGATTTTACATATATATATATACATATTCATACACACTTATAAATAATAGTAGCCTTTTCTAGGACAAAGTGGGATGTGAAGGAAGGGAGAACAAAATTGAAAGTACACAGCAGAGGACAAAAGAAAACTTAGAAGGAAGCACAGAAAAGCAGGATGGCTTTGAAAATTATGTGCAAAATTTTTTCATAGATTAAAAAAGTAAACAATGTGAAATGGAAATTTATGGCTTTATATTGAATCCTCTTTTATGTTATACTGTGTACATGGAAACTTTTTTTGTCTTTTTGCATTTAAGTTCATAATTAGTATTTTTTAATGTAGAAAAAAATAATTGTGAAAAGGTGACACTGTATGAAATGACATTTAGGGCTATATTTTTCTCTAACAAGCAAAAGGCTTGTTACATAGGCAAGTTAGATAGCTAGCTCCTATGCCTGTTTCCTTGACTATAAACCAAGGAAAATGGACTGGAGGAGCTCTAAGGTTCCATCCAGACCTAATATGTTCTTACAGTCCTAGTGCCTTGAAATCATTGATGAGGATCCTTACTTATCTTCAATCTTCTAACTCCAAATCTGTGAATAATTCTGATAGTATTGGGAGAGAAGAAGATAATAACTGAACACTCTTATTAGCATTACCTGGACTAATGTGCATTTTTATCTTGAGGAGAGAAGGTACAAGATAGGTAAAATGGGTGGTAATCTTAGGACCCCCCCCCAAATTCTAAGGGATTCCCAACATTCTACTTGGAGAGTGCACACACAGGGTAAAAAAGGTGATTTGAGACTTCAGAATTTCTTTTTCCAGATTCCCCTCCCACCCCATCTTCCCTTCCCAGCTAGCCCCTACCCTGCCAATGGGATTTTTCAGCCTAAGGATGGTTGGAGCAGTATCTATCTGGTTAAACCAACTCTATGGAACTCAGTTCTCAGGTAAAGGCTTTAAAAGAGAAAGAAGGGAACAGGAAGCTTGAATCCAGGGTGGACAAGGTGTTACTATGGGAATAATGGAAATCCCAAACCACTGAGAACATGTCCTGGGAAGCAGCTTTCCAGGCATTCATACTTTTCCTCTCTTCCTACTTGACCAAACACTACCTGTAGCCCATACAAACCCATAATGGTTTGTATACGTGTCATGGACCCCTTTGGTATTAGAGTAAAGCCTATAGATTGCTCCTCAGAATAATGTTTTAAATTCATATGATAAATTGCACATGATTACAAAGAAAACCAATTATATTGAAATATAATTATAAAAATATTTTTAAAAATTAAGATTCATGAACTCCAGGTGCACCTAGCTTAGAGAGTGAGGGTCTCAAGGACCACAAGGTACTTCTAACCCAGTGGCCATGATGTTGCCTTTTTATCTCAGGGCTGGGGATTTCAGCTGATAGCTAAATTGACCCAGAGAACAGAGTCCTCATTTCAAAAAACTACTCCTCTACCACACATATATACCTCCAAGCCCAACTGAAGCCAGTCAACTATCAGAGAGGCCCCCTGCCACAGGTTGCCCAAAGATACTCTTTCGTAGGGGTCATGGGGAAGGTGCTTAAGATGGAAGACAAGCTTGTAAAAAGATATGGGAGGGGTAGAACCTAGTGGCTATGGGGAGGGTGCAAAGCCAGTGGGTTTATGGGCAGTTTTAGAGCAGGATGCAGCAGATGTGGGGAGTGAAAGGAGATGTTTTTTCATAGTACCCAGGCAATGACGAAGGGTACCCAGTTTCCTTTAAAAGGTGTAGGGAGTCCCTCTGGCCTTTACCTGATTTCCTGGTAACCAAATCTACCTACCTGGTTTGAAGAGGACAAGAGCCTTCATGCATGCAAACTCAGTGGGGTCCACTGTGAGTGATTTAAATCGAGCAATGGTTTCCTGAAGAATCTGAGTCTCTATTGGAGCAGTCATGAGTTTTCCCTGAATGCCAGGGGTAGGGTCTGGCACAGACAGCAGTGGACAGCTCTCCAGGGGCAAAGACCATTGGATGGCACACAGAAGGAACAACTCACTCCAGGCCTCTTCCAGCAAAATAACCTATGGAATAGGAAGCATTTCTAAGATATTCCAAAAAACACAAAAGCAACCTGAGTCAGTCAGCTATTGAGGCCATAGGCCCACTGCTGTCAGCTCTGTCATATGTCCAGCTGGGCCACTATCTGGAGAACTTAGGGCAGAAGTCCTCCCTCTGCCTGGCCCCCAGGACACACGTGTCACCCATGGCTTGTCTTGGTGCCCTTTCAGAAAGGGAGGAGGGATTAGGGACAAAGGAGATAAGAAAGGAAAAAGGCAAGATAATGGTGATTAAGTAGGAATTGAAGTAGAAAAGCCAAAGATCAGAAGGCTCCCTAATTGGCTGAAGAAATGAATTTGAGATAAAGAAATGGCCAGCGAAGCCATGGTGTACGATTTCATCAAGAACCTGTCTTTCTATGGTGAACTCAGTCTTAGCTCAGCAAAGCATTTGGCAGCCCCTCGTGTGGTTCTGTTTGTTCTCTGAAAGGCAGAGGATAGGGTATACTCGGGCATTTTAAGAAATGGATGAACAATTCAGAGTAATCAATGATGATGGGATATCAGTTTTGAAGGAGGTCGGCGGTAGAGTACACCAGAGATCTGTAAATGTGCTTTTTACATTTTTATTAATGGTATAAATTAATATATAATTATAATAAACATAAATATTAAAGGTAAAAATAGATATATTTGTCAAACTCACAGGTGACAGCAAGCTTAGGGGATGATGAAGTCAAGATTCAAATAGATCTGACAGAGCAAAATGATAGAACAAATCAGATGAGATTAAATTTGAGAGGGATACATGTAAAATCGGATACTTGGTTCAAAAAATTAACTTCACAAATATAAAATGGGGCAGAGAGAGGACTATGCAGACATTTGTATGAAAAAAACACCCGGGGAAAGTGCACGAGCATTTTTGAAGTAAAGGGGACAGAAACAGAACAATTTATATAGGGGAAGAGGAGAGGGGAAGGCAGAGGAGAAGAGGGGACAGAGAAGAGGAGAGGATGAGGGGAAAGAAAGGATGATTTCGAGTCTTTAGATAGACTACAAACTTAACATAATTCGGCAGCAGATCAGGGCAACTAAAAAATCCAGTATGACCTTAAGCTATCCCAAGGTCCAGAGTTATGGCTGTGATTGTAGCTTTACCACTCAGGGAAATTTCAAAAGCCTTTTTGTTCAACTCCCTCATTTTACAGATGAGAAAACTGGGGCAAACAGGAATAAGGGACTTTGCCTTACAAAGCTAGTGAGAGTCTGAGGATTCGAACCCATGAAGATGAACTTCATTCTTGTCTTTGCCCCAGTACCTTACACATAGGAACTTGTTGGATTAAATTGACCAAAATGTCAAAGGGATTAAAGAACATGAATGAATGAAGAAAAATAATTTAAGTACTTCCTGTGTGCCAAGCACTCTTCTCAGCCCTGGGTATTCAAATGGAAAAAGACAATCCTTGATCTCAAGGAGATCACATTCTAATTGGAGCAGGTGACACAGGTGGGTCAGATCATGACAATTGAGCATCAGTTGAAAAGGGATGGCTAGTCTTGGAGAAGAGTAGGCTTAGGAAATAGCTTGGCTGTCTTTAAATATCTGAGGGGCCATTGTGTGGAAGGGAAATTGGACTTCTTGGCCAGGGAACAGAACCAGAAACAGGGGACAGAAATCAAAAAAATTGAGGTTGGAAACATGTAAGGCACTTTCTAACAATTAGCCCTCTCCTAAAGGAACGGGAAAATGGTGCTTTGTCCTCATCCCAGGTCTTCAAGGAGAGTCTGGACGAAAGCTTGTTTGGAGATGTTCTTGAAGGCAGTCTTAGATGTCCCTGGGGTCCCTTCCAGCTTTTATATCTGGTGATTCTCAGAGGACGTATTCCTCTCCTACTTCTGACTTTCAAATCCAAAACCCTAAGCTTTTTCTGAGGATTTTTCTCTCTTTTCACCTTCTTTATTTGCCTTTCTGCAGGCCAGTTAATAGCAGGGATCTATGGATCCTCCCAGGGACGGCAGTCCCTATAATCAAGGAGTATATCTTGATAGACAGACACCGGCTGCTGACGACAGAGCTCAGGATCATCACTCTCCCTGAGATGTACACCTCTTGATTGATAACATCTTTTTCATTGATCATGTGCCTAAAAGATATGTCACCTCAAACTCTGGGATTGTTTCTTCCCCAAGAAGTACACATGTAGTCTCTGATTGACAACTTAAGGGCAATGCTAGCCTGCAGCAGGCACATGTAAGTCCCCAAGCATCTCCACCCTAGCCACTTAACTCACAACCAAGAATTTGGGGCGGCTCAACTGGAAAGGGACTCAGCTGGGGGACATCCACTGTTGATGGGGAGAAAGCACACTGGGATAATACTTTCATGATAAATTCTGATGCACCAGTTTGCTGGACCCGGATTATGATAATAATTTGTTTTAAGTGGTCTCTCAGCTTTGAAGAGAACAAAACTCCAGGCACCACGCTCTGGTTCTCAGCACGGCTTACAGTGCCATGGACCTTGACTCTGGATGCTAATCCAGATGGTAAAATACAAACCCTCTTTAAAATGAAATATTGGTGGGGAGATGGTTTGGGAGTGAGTGGCGATTCCTTTGGAGTAGGCAGGGCTTCTGGTAGAACAGATGTGGCTTTACACCAAAATTTACCTGGTCTCTGAAGGGCAAGTTGGAGAATACGGGGAGGTTCTTCGCCCACTTCACAGCCATGAAGAGCAGGCGTGCAGACGTCTCATAGATACTCTCGGGGCTGCTAGAAGGGTACGAGCCCTGCTGGTCATCAGCCAAGGGGCGTTCTGGCTCATTGCTTGTGACATCCACATTCTCATCAACTGCAGATAGAAAAGACAGCTTTGCCTACAATCCCTCCTTCTGGCTGGGCGGCTCTAGCAAGATGTTCCACTGGCACTCCATACGCAACAGGTCCATAAATAAACTCTCTCAAACTTCCTCCTCCTGCCTTCCCAATTTCAGTTAAAAATTCTATTTATCACTCCCAGGAACCCAGGTTGAAAAAATGCCCTCTTTTTCCTCCTTGTCTCCAGAGCTCAAACTGGGGATAGATTAAGGTACCTGAAGGCAAAGAGAAGAAATTAATATGTATACATACGAAGGAATCTTTTTAAAAATCTAGACAACATTGCTCTTTGTAAGGTTATACTGCACTGAGCTGTTCATTTGCTGCAAATTAAGGGCAGCCAGGTGGCACAGTGGATAGAGTGAGTGGAGAGACTCCTCATCTTCCTGAGTTCAAATCTAACCCAAGACACTTATTATGTGACCCTGGGAAAAATCACTTAATCCTATTTGCCTTAGTTTTCTCATCTGTAAAAATGAGTTGAAGAAGGAAATGGCAAACTACTCCAGTATCTTTGCCAAGAAAACTCCAAATGGGGTCATGAAAAGGCAGACACAACTAAACACCCACTTGCATCTACCATGGATCTCTTCATTGCCCTTTGAGTAATCTTCAATTTGTATTTCCTCTGAAATGGTGGTGGTCCCAAATGGATAGCCTTAAACTAGCTAGGTGCATAGTGAATAGAGTGCTGGACTCGAAATCAGGAAGACCTGAGTTCCAATGCTGCCTCAGATACTTACTAGCTTTCTTTTTCTCAATTTCTTCATCTGTAAAATAAGGATAACAATAACATATACCTCAGAGTCAGGATCAAATGCAATAATATATGTGAAGTACTTTGCAAAGTTTAATGCCATATAAATGGTGGATGTCTGTTATTATAACAGCACCAGAAGAATATCATTTTATAAATGTACTTGGCAGCAGGAAGCAGCTTGTGATCATTGGAAGACATCATCACTATGAAATTTACAAATTATAATCCAGTATGCCCTCCTCCCACTAACTTCAAGGCTTAGCTCATGCTTGTTGTGAGTTACTGATTCAGGTGAGATAATACTTGTAAAGCACCTAGTACATACAGTGCCTGGCACATAGTAGGTGTTAAATAAATTCTAGTTTCCTTCTTTCCCTCCTTCCTTCCTTCTTCCCTCCCTCCTCTCTTCCTTTCTTTCTCCCTTCCTCCCTCTCTTCATTCCTTCCTTCCTTCTTTCCTTCCTCCCTCCCTCCTTTCCTTCCTTCCTACTCCCTTCTCTCCCTAGCTCTTTCCCTTTTCTTCTCTTCCTCCCTTCCCTTTTTTCCTCTTCCTCCCTTCCCCACTTCCTTCTTTTCTTTCTTCCTCCCTTCCTCACTTCCTTCCTCCCTTCCCCACTTCCTTTTTTTCTTTCTTCCTCCCTCCCCTCCTTCTTTCCCCCTTCCTCCCTAACACATAGTACATGAATAATAAATGCTTGTTCCCTTTCTCCTTTCCTTCCCCTAAGTCTGAGCAACTTGCTTTTAGAGGTGTGAAGACTAGTTTAAATTTTGCTAAATAGAGTGGGTCCTAGAATCATAGATCTAGGGGTAGAAGCAACATTAGGGGTATAATGACTTCAGTAGACTCTTCTTAACTCCTGCTAAAGAAAGAAACCAATGAAGAAGCTCAAATCCCTGGAGTCTACTTGGTCAGGGGCACCTAAATCCACCTGAGGACCCAGGAGACTTGTCTCCATCCTCCCTGAATCCATCTTTTTACTGTTACATACACACACATACACATACACATGCATATATGCAAACCAGTTAGCTTTACTTTGACTCTGCTGCCTTAGGCTTGATGTGTTCCCCAAGCTTCCTTGTATTGTGCCTTAGGAATCCCAACATCATCCCAAACTTCATTAAGACAAAGGGACATCTGATCCAATCCATTCCCCAATGTGGTAGACAAGGAAGCATGGGACCAGCAAGGTTAAATTCATTAGAACACAAGAATCTATTAAACACCTACTAGGTGCTTTGTGGAAAGTCTTGAATGTTGGGTTAGTTGTTTCTTCTTAGGAACTACTGATGGTTTTTGAACAGGAACTGACATAATCAAAGCTGTGCCTTAGGAAGATTTCTCAGGTACCTGTGAGAACATGATCGGTAGGAGAGTGAAGTTGGCCAAGTCACTTAATCTACAAGGTCTCCCTCAGTATCCTGTACTGTAAAGGGAGGGGGTGTGATGAAATGGTCTCTGAGGTCCATCTATGATCTTATGATCAAACTCTGGTGGGGTGCTGGGAGTGGAAAGGAAAGACTGGATGGGAGAGAAACTATGGAAGTAAAATCAATAAAATGCATGTATATGGCACTAGGAAGAAGATGGAATAAATGTCATAGTTCTGTCCCCCTACCTATCTATCTCTGTAAGCAGATTGAGGGCAAGAATCATCTTTGATTTTGTCATTGTATCCCCAAGCTTAGCACAGTACTTGGCACAGAGTAAGCACTTAATAAATGCTTTGTCATTCAGATACTCACTATGTATGATTCTGGAAACCTTTCTTAAGCCTTTTCCTTATCTGTAAATGGAAATAATAATAGTATCTATCTCAGAATTATTCTAAGAATCATAAGAGAAAAATAGATAGATAGATAGATGATAGGTAGATAGATCTACAGTTTTCTCTGTCTCTCTTTGTGGGCATGTATAGATGCATATAAATATGCATATATATGTACATATCTCTGTGTGTGTGTGCATCAATCACTTTTCAAACTTTAAACTTCTGCATGAATGTTAGCTGTTGCTACTATTACTAGCAGGTAAGCAGAGCTGGGATTTGAGCTTGTGTGCCCTTTCTACTGCCTCCCAAGCAAAGCCAATTGGAGAGATACATGATGGAGAGATGTAAATAAGCTGGCATCTATTACCAGTGGTAATTTGTGCATATCAATAAAAGACTTTAAGAGCAAGTACTGGGGCAACTAGTTGGTGCAGTGGATAGAGCACCAGCCCTGAAGTCAGGAGGACCTGAGTTCTAATCTGATCTCAGACACAACACTTCCTAGCTGTGTGACCCTGGGCAAGTCACTTAACCCCAACTGCCTCAGCAAAAAGAAAAAAAAAAAAAGAACAAGTACTAATTGGAAGAGGAAGAATTCTAGGGATGATTTAAGAGTTAGAAATTATACACAGTCCTGGAATATATGAAATATTAAAAGACTCAAGAGAAGATCTCCAGTTCATTGAGTAGATTCCCTATCAAGGAAGGATTCTTAGAAAGATATGAATAAGAATTTCGTGGGATAAGAAGGCTTACAGTGTGGGGATTTCCATTGGTTAAAAGATTACCCGGTCCCAGATTTCATTGAAGCCTTACTTAGTCAATCAAGTCTCATGATTTACAGAGAAGGTTAAAAGCCCTTGGGGAAACAATAAGAGAAAAGGCCATTTTTTCAAACCTTGCTTAGGATTCACAAATGCCATCTCTGCTCACTCCCACCTCTATCACAATCCAATTGTTAAATAACCATGTTTTATTGATTTCACCTCCATAGTTTCTCTCCCATCCATTCTTTCCTTTCTACTCCCAGCACCCCAGCAGAGTTTGAACATAAGATCACAGGTGGAACTGGAAGAGACCTCAGAGACCATTTCATCACACCCCCTCACTTTACACTTTACACTCTCCCACAGATCATGTTCTCACAGGAAAATCTCCCCTAAGGCACAGCTTTGATTATGTCAGTTTCCTGTTCAAAGACCCTCAGTAGTTCTTAAGGGGAAACTGCTAACCCAACATTCAGGACTCTCTGCAAATTGCCTCCAATCTACCTTCTCAGGCTTTATTCACAGGGCCCCCTTTTATGTATCCCATGATCTTGCCAGATGACTCTCCCACCATTCCTTGCTGTGGGCCATCCCTATATCTTTCTTTTCCACCTGGCAAAGTCTCTCCAGACTCAGCTTAGCTGTTACCTCTTCCATAAAACATTCCCTGATCCCATAGCTCAAAGCTTCTAAAATTGTGTATGGGCCGCCTCCTACCCGGGTTCACATAAGTGAGGTTGCAAAAATATAATTTATTATTAGTAAATGCTTGATATGTATACCTGATTGATATACCTGTCTACCTGGGACATACATATACCTATGTAGCAGAAAAAAGCATTTCTCAGGAGAAAAGAGATCATGAGCAGAAAAGGTTGAAGAAGTCCTGCTTTAGCTCACAGCCAGCTTCACCTCCTTGACACTCATCATTCTCTGTTCCCAGCTCCCTTATTCCTTTATCATATTTGAGTTGCAGATGACCAGGCAGGGACCTTCGGCAATCTTCACTTTGGAGGAGAAAGGGGCTCAGTACTTCTGTATGTTTCTGACATTCTCTATTAGATTTTAATTTTAAATTTCAGATTTTAAGTTCACTAAGGCCAGTTCATCTTCATATTTCCAAGCCCAAGTATTCATAAATGCTTATTAATGGACCGGGGCATCTCTGCAGGGACAGAGGGGGTCAGTGCAGCAGGTAGAAGTGAGGGGAAGTCATAGCCTGCTAATGTCCCCATGAAGACCCAAGGCCATGGGAGTTACCGGGGCACCCGAAGGGCTCTCACTCACCATCCTCCGGCTCCAGCTTCGCACACGTCTCCGCTGTCATGAGGCTGGCCAGGAAGCGATGGTTTCCCGGAGGCGTCAGCGCTCGGGTGCCAGGGACTGCAGGGATGGAGGCAGACGCAGGCGCCCGAAGGCCGAGGACCATAGGACTGGCAGGCTGCGGGCCGGCTCGGGAAGCTGCAGGACGCTCCGGCCTCAGGTGGGAGTCCAGCTCGATGCTGTCAAGGCGGACCTGAGCCGTGCTGCGGGGCTGGCGCTCGTTCTGGACCGCTAGGAAACCAAGAGCCAGGCTGAGGGCCCCTTCCCGGGGACCGTATCACCAAGAGCCAGGCTGAGGGGCAGTCTCCCATACCCAATAAACTGGCAGATCCCTGGCGAGAGAGAGAGCTCGGCTCTCTCAGGTGCCCTGCTCCCGCCTGGGCCCCTGCTCAATAGTCCCCTCTGGTCCTCAGAGACCCCCGGGCCCTTCCGCACTCACCATCTTTGTTCATCCCTGATTGCAGACACTTCCTCAGTCGGCAGGCCTGGCACTGGTTTCTGTGGGCCTTGTCCACGGGGCATGTCCCAGAGCCAGCCTGGCATCTGTCGGGTGGAAGAGAAGCTTCCTTCATTCTTTCTTCGCATGCTCACGACCCACTCCACGCCCGGCACATAGTAGGCGCTTTTATAATGCTCGTTGATTGGGTAGAGAAGGCAGATTCCCCGCTGTGCTGCCTCCATCCCCTCCCCCCAGAAGGACAGGGGTGACCCACAGTGTGCCTGCGCACTCTTGTTAGGAAAGGGTTTTATTCAGCTGCCCAGCCAGGGTGAGGCGGGGAGGGCAGGTCACAAAAACCCACGTGGATCTTGAGTTGTGCAGCCGGCATTTCCCCAGGATCCTCCGGAGATCCTCCCTAACCCACGGGGGAAATCCCAGCCCCATAAAAAGAGGGAGGGTCCGAGGGGGTCTCTCACCTGTAAATGAGCTTCCTCCTCACACTCCGCTTGAAGAAGCCACTGCAGCCATTGCAGGCATAGATGCCATAGTGCTTTCCACTGCTGCTGTCCCCACACACTCTGCACAGCAGCCCCGGACTCAGACCTGAAGGGGAGAGAAGGGAGGTGCACAGCAACCCTGTGTACCTGAGACACCTGCTTGGGAGCTTTCTGGCCGGGAGCTCCGCCCCCACCTGGGGAAGGGCCGGGGCGGTCCCCGACCCAGCCGTGTTAGGGCGATGGCAGCCTAGCCAGAGAGAGGCTCCCTTAGGATGCAGGGAGAGGGAATAAATGTTAGGGAGACTCGGTGGCGGGGTAGCTACAGTTCCAAGCCTGGAGAATTCTTCCTGAATCCTGGGCCGCTGTGTGACCCTGTCTGCCTCAGTTTCCCCATCTGAGCTGGAGAAGGAAATGGCAGACATTCCAGTGTCTTTGCCAAGAAAACCCCAATGGGGTCATAAGAGTCAGAGAGGACAAAAGCAAGAACAAAAGGAGACTTCTGTTTAAATCCAGTGTCAGACACTTAGTAGCTGTGGGATCCCAGGGCAAATGATTTAAGAGCTCTGTGCCTCAGTTTCCTTCTGTGTAAAATTAGGAAGTCGACCTCAATGGCATCCCAGGAAGGGCCCAGCAGCTCTAACTACACTCTCAGACCCAGACAACTCGAACTCGAGCCAGTTGGAGTTAAGCCCCAACAGAGTACTCAGAGTGTGTCAGTTTGGTCTGAAGTTTGGAGGCTTGAGCTGGCCTCCCCATCACTTGGAGACTGGGTATTCTGCAAGAAGACATCTATTGAAAACATTGTTTTTAAATGATTTGGGGGGTTTTGTGAAAATGATATTTTTTTCTGTTATAATTTTTTGGTTCCAGAATAGTTTCTTTGCTGAATTCTCAAAAATATCTTTGGGATTGTGTTATGTAGTGCAGAGATTTTTCATTTGTTAGTTAATGAAGATTACAGAACTCCCGGTGCATGATTCTGGTGATTTGATCATGGCCTTCCATCACTCAATCAATGCTAATATTTTGTAACTCATTGATATGTTATCTGGTTTGCTTCATCTCATTGCATTATATATACATATATACATATATATATATATATAAATCAATAATTGTGTACATCTTTTCTGTTATTTCTGGTGCCAATGATCAGATTCTGAATCGCTAGATAATAAATCTTTTATCACTGTAAACAAATCTGAATAACTCAAAAAAAACTGATTTGAAACTAATAAACTGAAATTTAATGGGCATAAATAAAAAGGCCTTTCACGGCACTCCCAGAAATCAACTTCACAAATACAAGATAAGAAAAAAAAAGGTTGGATTGAAGTTCATCTAAAAAAGACCCAAAGATCTCAGTGGACTACAAGCTCAATAAGAGTCAATAGCAAAATATAGTAGTCCAAAGGACCAATGTGTGATCTTGGCCTGCAGTAACAGAGACCAAGCTTTCAAGAACAAGAACATGAATGTTATAATGTTGAGTTCAGTTCCCGGCCCCAGAATTGACTAAAATTGGGTAATGAGAATGCAGAAAGACCTTAAACCTATAATCATATAATATATCACATTGATATATATCATATAATAATAGGTTACATTTATCCATTTGATAATATATATTATAAATATATAAAATATATAAAAATCCATTTTAGGATTTAGAACTATGCTATTCCTCTCCCATTTTACAGATGAGGAAACTAAGACTGAGAACAGTTAAAGGGTAAGGGTCACATAGCCAGTAAGTTCAACAATCTAAACCACTGCACATCAGCTTCCATATATGAGGACTATTAAAAAAATGGGGGTCATTTGGTGCGGAGAATGGAGGACGCAGGAGGAACATATAGAAGGGAGATTTAATTGTTGGGCCCCAGTGGTGGAATTAAGAACACTACAAGTGGCAAAAAGACAAACATAGGCTTGTTTTAGGAGAATGGGCTGGCTGGAGAAGTGCAGGGCTCTTCATTATTAGAGGTCTTCCAGGGCGTGATCATCTCTCAGGAAGGTTGCAATAAGGATTATTTTCCAAGTCCAGGGTGGACTATATCTCCCATGTTCCCTTCCAACTCTGGATTCTCTGCGATGTCCAAAGCAGACAAGATTTAGAATCAGAAGTAAGTTTTCTACCTGAAAGCCTGCACTCCTCAGAGAAAGGAGCTTGGTAAGGGGATGGAGAAAACCATTAAGAGTATTGAGGAACAAGGCCCCGCTTCTCCCTAGCCCTGAGACCAAATTGAGGAGTGAGAATATCCAGAGCCACAACTGGCTTTCTTCACATCTGGGGCAAGCAGCATCTTTAAGGCAAATTCAGTTGTGAGGGAGATAATGAACCTCATGGAGAAAGAAGAGAGCAGCAGTAACAGGAGGAAGGAATACCCAAGTTAATGTCAGTGATTGAGGAGCCAACTAGAAGCTTTAACTAATTTTCAAAGCTAATTTAACTAATTTTTAGCGGATTATTCTTCTTAACTTGACATGTTTGCTCCATTGTTTCTAGGTTGCTGAAGAAATATAAGTACTGTTTACACCTTCCTATTTTCCCACTTAATAGTATTTTTTCCAATTACCTGGTTTTAGACTAGGTAGTTTTCACCATTCACTTTTATAAGATTGTGAGTTCCAATTTTTTTTCTCCCTCCATCCCTCCCCATCCCCAAGACAGCAAGCAATCTGATATATGTTATACATGCACAATTATATTAAACACATTTCCATGTTAGTCATTGTCAGTATATTCTAACTCTCTGATGCCCTGTGGCAAAGCCCCTGTTACCCCTTCTTAGCTCTGGCTTTGAGGGTATATCTACTAATAAGGTCAGATGACATTAAAATGTATTTTCATTTTCAGTGATCTAAATTTCACTCTTACAAACATATACACACAGTGAGACAAACACAAATGTATTTCACGCCAATATTCTCAGGGGCAGCATGATACAATGGGAAGGTCTTAGCTTTGGTACCAGAACACTTGGGTTCCATTTCTGCCTCTGATATTTCTACTTATGTGACTTTGGACAAGCCATTTAACCTGGAGAAGGAGGCAGTTAAACCTCATCTAGAATGTGAAGGGGTTAGACTACCTATCCTTTGGGTCACTTCCAACTCTAGGCCCATGATTCTGTGATTCTAGGGATGTTATATGGCTCTGAGTCTAAGGGATCGAAAATTTAGGTTGACATAAGTGACACACACAGTGAACTCATAATTAACTGCAGGATCTTATCAGTGGTGACTCACATATAAGAAGTAGCATAAAAAAGACCCAGATTCTAGCCTTTGCTCCCCATCATATTTGGGTTTTTATCCTATTTCCTTGTGTACCCATAGTATCTCTCTATTAGATCACAAAGCTGGTTAAAATTGCAACTTTATTTATTTTTTTTGCTGAGACAAGTTAAGTGACTTTCCCAGGGTCACACAGCTAGGGAATGTTAAGGGTCTGAGACCAGATTTGAACTCAGGTCCTCCTGACTTCAGGGCTAGTGCTCTATCCACTGCATCACTTAGCTGCCCTAGAATAGCAACTTTTAAATTTAAATTTTTTCCTAGAACAACATTTTATGCAGAGTAAAAGATGAACAAATATTTATTTGTGGATTGAGATTTTTTTTTAAAAAAAAGATCTCTAAATATTATTGTTCTATAAGAAATGATCAGCAGGATGAGTTCAGAAAGGCCTGGAGAGACTTACATGAACTGATGCTGAGCAAAGTGAGCAGAACCTAGAAACATTGAACACAGCAACAAGAAGATTATACGATGATCAATTCTGACAGAGATGGCTCTTTTCAACAATGAGGTGATTCAGGTCAATTCCAGTAGATTTGTGATGGAGAGAACCATTTGCACCCCCCCCAGTGGGGACTAAGTCTAGATCACAACATGGTATTTTCACTTTTTTGTTGACATTTACTTGCATTTTGTTCTTTCTTATTTTTTCCCCTTTTTGATTTGATTTTTCTTGTGCAGCATGATAAAATGTGGAAATATGTTTTGAATAATTACACATGTTTATCATATATTGGATTTTTTGCTACTTAGGGGAGAGGGTGGGGAAAGAGAGGAAGAAAAAAATTTGGAACACAAGGTTTTGCAAGGGTGAATGTTGAAAACTATCTAGGCATGTATTTTGAAAACAAAAAGCTTTTTTTAAAAAAAGATATTCAGGAAAAAGAAGAGGTTAAGAATTTCAAGGGAATTAATGAAAAAAAATGCAAATGAAGGTAGCCTAGCTGTTACAGACCTAAAACTATATTATAAAGCAGTGGTCATCAAAACCATTTGGTACTGGATAAGATATTCCAATCAGTGGAATAGATTAGGTTCACAGAACACAATAGTCAATTGTAGAGAGCCAGTATTGAATAAGTCCACGTACAGGAAGAGTCCAGTTTAGATATTATTCAAGACCTGCTCTCTGTAAGGAGGAACAATTCAAAGCATTGGCTCACTACCTCCCTTAAAATGAATGAAAGACATACTAGAGATAAATTTAGGATAATCTTGATCAAGAATGCTTGTGACAGGAACAAGGCAGCACTACTATGCTATTTACAACTTTATTTTCACAAATACCTTGCTATTGATAGTTATTTATGACCCTGTTATTATAGAACATTATTATTATTATTATTATTATTATTTTGCTGAGGCAATTGGGGTTAAGTGACTTGCCCAGGGTCACACAGCTAGAACGTGTTAAGTGTTTGAGGCCAGATTTGAATTAAGGTCCACCTGATTTCAGGGCTGGTGCTCTATCCACTGTGCCATCTAGCTGTCCTAGACACCTTATTATTAATAGTAACTTTTATTTATGACCCTGCTATGATAGACGCCTTGTTATTGCTAGTTAAAGTGGAACTGAAATGTCAGAACTATGGTCTATACATTAACCCTGGAATGTAAGAGAATATAAACTCTTGCTCTCAGATCAATAAATGAAAATTGCAAAGCAAATTTTTCCACCTGGCTCATGGAATATTCAATTCATACTCTTAGTATTCACTGGACCTGTATGCCAACAGTCAATGACTAGAATAATCTAGTGTTTGATAAACCCTAAAACCCCAGTTTCTGGAATAGAACTCACTATTTGGCAAAATTATTGGGAAAACTGGGAAACAGTATGACAGAAACTAGACTCTGATCACCACCTAACACTCTATACCAAGATAAGGCTGAAATGGGTCATGATTTAGACAAGGTAATACCATAAGCAAATTAGGAGAACAAGGGATAGTCTACCTCTCAGTGGAGAAGGAAGGAATTTATGGTGAAAGAAGAATTAGAGAACATTATGAAATGCAAAATGGATAATTTTGATTTTATTAAATTAAAAAGGTTTTGTAAAACAAAACTAATGCAGCCAAGATTAAAAGGGCAGCAGAAAGCTGCGGGAGAGAGAATTTTACATGTAAGGGTTCTAATAAAGGCCTCATTTCTAAAATATGTAGAGAATTGACTCAAATTTGTAAGAATACAAACTGTTCTCCAAATGATAAATGGTCAAAGAATATGAACAATTTTCTAAAACAAATTAAAACAATTTCTAGTCATATAAAAAGATGCTCTAAATCACTATTGATTAGAGAAATACAAATTAAGACAACTCTGAGATACCACTATACATACACCTGTCAGATTGGCTAAGATAACAGGAAAAAATAATGATGAATGTTGGAGGGGATGTGGGAAAACTGGGACACTGATACATTGTTGGTGGAACTGTGAACGGATCCAACCATTCTGGAGAGCAATTTGGAGCTATGCTCAAAAAGTTATCAAACTGTACATACCCTTTGACCCAGCAGTGTTTCTATTGGGCCTATATCCCAAAGAGATCTTAGAGGAGGGAAAGGGACCCACATGTGCAAGAATGTTTGTGGCAGCCCTTTTTGTAGTGGCTAGAAACTGGAAACTGAATGGATGTCCATCAATTGGAGAGTGGCTGAATAAATTATGGTATATGAATGTTATGGAATATTATTGCTCTGTAAGAAACGACCAGCAGGACGATTTCAGAGAGGCCTGGAGAGACTTGCATGAACTGATGCTGAGTGAAATGAGCAGAACCAGGAGATCATTGTACACAGCAACAAGATTATGTGATCATCAACCGTGATGGATGTGGTTCTTTTCAACAATGAGATGATTAAAAAAAATAAAAAAGAGAGAAACAATGAGATGATTCAGGCCAATTTCAATAGACTTGTGATGGAGAGAGCCATCTGCACCCAGGGAGAGGACTATGGGGACTGAGTGTGGATCAAAACATAGTATTTGCACCTTTTTTGTTAATGTTTGCTTGCTTTTTGTTTTCTTTCTCATTTTTTTCCTTTTTGATCTGATTTTTCTTGTGCTGCAAATGTTTAATATATATTGGATTACTTGCCGTTTAGAGGAGGGGATGGGAAGAAGGGAGGGAAAAAAACTTGGAACAAAAGATTTTTCAAGGGTAAATGTTGAAATCTATCTTTGCATGTATTTTAAAAATTAAAAGCTATTATTTAAAAATTTTTAAGTTTTTTTAAATCTCCACAATATATATGTTCTGAACAAAAATCAGCTAGTCATATAGCAAGAATGAGGGTTATCAGGCAGGTAGCAGGACAGTCATGCTGGTACTTAGAGTAGTAGAGGGCCTAAGCCAGGGATAACTAACTTTTTGTATGTTGTGGCCCTTCTGGCAGTCAGTCTGATGAAGCCCATGAACCTCTTCTTGGCATAATGCTTTTAAATGCATAAAATAAGCTACACAGGAATACAAAGGAATGTGGTAATATTGAAATAAAGTCATCAGATTTTTAAAAATTAGTTCACAGAACCCCAGGTTAGGAACATTTGATCTGGAGGAAGGTCTCCAGTGTGTGGAATAGATTTTCTGTGGAATATTTGCAAGAGGAAATGGATAAGAATTATACTGAATGAAAAGGGGCAGGTAGGTTGCAATCTATACCGTGAAGAGAGTGCATCCTATGATGAAACCAGAAATCCATTGAAATATTGGAGTTGATTCAAGAACTGTAACTACTGCACTAGAGCAAGGGAAAAGGAGGAGGGTGGAAGCAGGAAACAAGCATTTATTAAGTGCCTACTATGACCAGGCACTGGACTACATGCTTTATGAGTATTTTCTCATTTGATCCTCAAAACAGCTGTTGTTCTCCCCATTTTACAGTTGAAAAACTATGGTCAAAAGACTCGCCCAAGATCATATGACTAGTAAATGTCAGAGGTTAAAGCCTAAAGCATTCCTAGAACAGGAGCTTAGCAGAGAGCAAGCACGTGTAGATGGTGTGGAATATTCCATTATGAGAGTTTCCATGGTTACGGTCTCTGTGAGCATCCTCAGAGGTCCATGAGCAATGCACCCAAGAGACGCTTCATGTATACCTGCTAGGAACAACCACATCATCCCCTCCCCCATATGCACAGGTACACCCACATGCACTCACAAGCTTACAAGCACATTCTTGGTACATGGTACTAGAGCATCTGATGCAGTCTGGCATTGGCTCATGGGTTCCAGTCCCTGGCTCTATGCAACTGGAACCCTTCCCTAAGAATACAATGTTGGAGGCAAGGCAAGCTGACCATGATTAGTCCAAATCAGCAGGAGCTTTCTTTCTCCTGAAAACACAGAAAGACTCTTTCTCATTTATTCCCAGACGACAGAATTATGATCAATGGATAGCATCTGGAAGGAAGCAATTTAACTTTGAGGTCAGGAAAAATTTTCCCAAGAATTGGATCTATTCTAAATACATAAACATAATAATAATGATCAGGAGTAGAATTTATTAGAAAAAAAGTAGAAATAGTAATCATTGATCTCAAAGTCAAACTTAAAAAAGATTCAATCAAGAAAGAAATCTACATTACATCAATATTATCAGTCATATCAATATTGTTTTAAATGTATATGTATGTATGATATATGTGTAAGTACATATGTATATGTGGGAAGTTGTATTTATGGGTATATATGTGTATGCATAACTATGCATATTTATCTATATATTTATGTACAGCTATTTATCTATGTGGATATGGAGATAAATATATCCATGCTTAACTGCAGCCTGTTTGAGGGAGATGGGGAGGAAAAAAGAAGAAAGTAAAAAGTGCACAGCAGAGAACAAAAGAAAACCCACACGAAATTAAAGATGAACTGTTACAAAGACAGTGTCTTCTATTATCATGCATGCTTTCTTGAAATGAAATTTATTGTTACATATTTTGAATCTTCCCTGATGTTCTGCTAGACACATAACATTGTTTTTTGATTGTTTTTCTTTCTTTTTCTATTTTGTTTTTTCCCATTTTGCATTTAAGTTATAAATTCATTTTTAAAAGGGGGAAAAAGAACTATCCAAAAGGTAGGTATCCTGGGCACAGAAGGATTTCTTACCATTTAGCCCCTAAAACACTTTAACAATAAACTTGTGACCACCTCAAAGTAGATTTTCTTTGGGACTTCTGGAGTGGGGGGATGCTTAAAAAAAAGGCAACCCTCCCCACATTTGGCTGCCTGAGAAGATCTGGGATTTCTCCAGTGAGACAATGCTGGAGGGCAGAAGTGTCCATCATGGATGTGGCCTGCAGCACTCCCAAGCGTAACTCAAACCAAATTAAAATGCAATTGGTAAATATTTAACAAAATAAATAAAAATGCAATAAGACATAGGTAATGCTGCTATGTGGTTTCTAAATCGATATGTAGCTTGCAGGGATTCTCACAAATGGTTTAATGACCTTCATCTCCATTTTTGGAGGGGCTACTCCAATACCTCTCTAAAGGCATTCTTGGGAAGCATCCTTGTCCACCCTTCAGTTTTCCTTCCTCCAGTCCATCCACTTTTTATTTTCCCCCAACCCTCACCCAAGATGGCATCACGGACCCTGGGGAAGAGGGGGAAGAGGTCTTCAGACAGGAGATGAGCCAGTTCCTTACCTGTCTGACTGTCTTCCCGATCAGTGGGTGGGGAGGGATCAGTGGGGGAAGCAGACATCCTTGAGCTCTGCAGGAAAGGAGGGTGGATCTCAGTGGGGAAGCCTTGAGGAAGTTCCCTTGTACCACAGCCTGGGACTGGTCCAAAGGAGCCTGGGTCTCTGGTCCCCACTCCTCTGTGCTCCAAGAAACTTGGAAACCTTCAGCTTGCTCCCGCCTCTGGTCTCCTAGCACTCAGAGGAAACCCAGCATCCTTCCTACTTAGTGAGAGCCCAGCCAGAAGCATGGGGGAATGGAGGACCAGAGGGTCTGGTTTCTCATGGAGTGTTACAGCAAACAGAACCAGACTGGGAAGACTGAAGGTGTCCAGACCTGCACTCTGGCTCCTTGGGGACTCAGAAGCCCCAGAGGTTTAGGAAGAGCCCCCCAGGGTTAGCTCCAAAGCCCGCCAGCTGGAGACAGGACCTCCTTCCCTCTCCTTTTTCCTTCCCCTCTCCTTGGGGTTTCCCTCTGTCTCCACCACTACATTTCTCTCTCCCCTATTCTTCTCCTTCTCAGTCACCCCTTCTTCTCCCCCTTTCACTCTCTAGCTCTCCTTTCTGTCCTTCTGACCCTCCCTCCCTCCGTCTTCAGTCCTGTCTGTTACCCTCTCTCTCCTATGCTGAGAATGGTCTCTTATGCCTCCTGGCTATATGTGTGCATGTGTCTTGCTCTCCTCAGGGTTCACAAGGCACTCAGGCAGGAAGATTACCTCCTAACCCCATGTAAGCAGATGCCTGATTGTCATCCTCTTAATCTTTACTGTCTCTCCAAAGGTGGATCAATCAGCCACCCGATAAAGAATTAAAAAGGTGCTGAGACCCATCAATGAGGCTCAGGTGTTGCCAACCCCCTGTAACCCAAACCCTGGGCAGCCTGAAGTCTGGCAGAGACATCCAGCCCCCTCCCACCCGCCCAGCCGCTTTCTCCCCCAATGCCCCTTTCTCTCACCCTGAGAGAATGATTACATCTCATTTGTTCCACCTTCACTCTGGATTTTGCAGTGAGTTTTGGCTCCACTTCCCATTGGGAATTTGATCTCTTGAGTCTCTCAGAGAGAACTGACCCCCCTCCTCCTTCCTGTGCTAGAGCAGTAACTTCCCATTCACCCCAATCTCTCCATTCACTGAGCTTTTGGAGGCGTCGGGGAGGGATCACACACTAGACAGGGCAGCTAATGATAATCAGATCTTTAATGCCAAATGACTTTCTCACCTTGGCAGAAGCCTTGTAGTCTCTAACCTTGAGGAGGGAGTGGGAGGAGAGGTAGGTAGGTTCCCGGACTGTTAAGGAGGGGGAAAAGGAAATAATCAGAGGGTTTTAAAAGTGGACTCTACTTTGTCTCATAGCCCAGGGGGAGTTTTTTTTTTAAATTACCACCAACCCAGGACTCCAGAGTAGAGGTTCTTAACCTAGAGTCCATAAATTTAACTTTAAAAAAATGTTAATAGCTTTATTTCAATATGATTGGTTTGTAATCCTGAATTTTAGTTTTATGCATTTAAAAACACTATTCTGGGGATTCACAGATTTAATCAGATTGCCAAATATGTCTTTTAACCTTAAAGGAAAAAAAAGCCTACTCTAGAATTTGCCTAAGAGGATACCATTCTGGAGCAAGAGAATTAAGGAGTATGGGGAGAGGGAGTCTCCACATACTCTGTATGTAGAAAGTAGGAGAAGCCCAAAAGGAGGCTAATTTTCAACTTGAAATCCCAAGGAACACACAAGAAATCCTTCTCTTGGGGGCCAGTGTCTTCCTGTAGTTGAGGGCAATGATAGAAGGAAAAAAACACTTTATATCACTTTATGCCAGCTTGGCTAGTCTTTAGTGGACCATCCATCTAAGTTACTACCATTGCAGGGTCCTCCACAGGTTACCGAGAATAATACACATTCAAACGGACCTCCATGAAAAATGGACTGAAATAACTATGGATGTTCCCTCTGATGTTGCCCAATGCAGTCCATCGGCCTGGCCATCGTGTGGGCTCATTCACAGCCTCCCATACATTTCCCACAGTGGGTCGGTCTACCCCTCATACCAGGAGTCCTTGTCCCTTTCTCTCGACATTGCAAGAATTCTGGGACTCCACTGGATCATTCGTCCCTCTCACCTCCCACCCACCAGCTTTTTTCTTCATTTATTACATTATTCACAAAGCCTTACTCTAATGCCTCGGTGTAGGGAGAAAGTGACCTGAGTTCAGACTATGGCAGGTACCCCCACACCCAACAACAGACTGAGATTGCTTTCCCAGGAACAGCTTGGCAAAGGCTCATTTCCAAGAGCCTGGCCTCCATAAACGGAGATGCAAGGGATATAAATGCAGAGAAGTGACTCATTCTGGGGCTCACATGGACAAACTTTCCCTCGGAGTCCTCGGAGCAGACTGGACAGTCTATGAGGCAGATGACATCCCCACTCAGGTCAGGTCACCGGAAAGCCTTAGGTAGGTCAAGGAAAACCATTGGGCCTCTGAAGGCATCTCAGAATAGAAGTCTGAGGCTGAAGCTACCCGTTATAATTGCCTCTTCAAGGATGGGGATAAAAAGAATGACAGGGCTTTTTCAATATTTGATTACTTTTACAGACATGTTTTCTCTCTTTCTCATTCTCTCTTATAAACGATGGCTCTCTAGGAGGGAGAAGGAGGGAAGTGTTGATGATGTAAAACCAAAAAATATCAATTTTTTGGTTGGCTCCACAGCTGATTAATGATTGAGCAAAGGCTAGAACTTGTATCTCTTGACTTTCAACTGAGAGATCTGTCCACTACATGACACTCTTGTGTCTGTATGTACGCAAAGGTCTGGGAACACCCTGAGATCGTGGCACTGTGCCATGTAAGGCAAATTAAGGGAAAAACATCATACCAATCATGACTAAAAATGATGATGACATGACTCCTGGGAGGCTGCATGATGGGATCCAGGAGAGAGAATGCTAGGGAGGCAAGTGAAGTAACTGGAGAATTAGGGGGGAGTTGTTCTAGGAGGAAAGAATGGCCCTCACAGTGACCATAAAAAGTCAAGGGAAAATAAGGAGATGGTGAACTAACCCCAAATATGCAGCTAGTCCCATAATCCCTTTCCAAAGGATGAATAAGAAAGGACTTCTGTCTTTTAACTGGGAAATATTGGCCACATTCTATAAATGTCCCTTAAAAACTAGTTGAATGGGAGCAGCTAGGTGGTGCAGTGGATAGAGCACCAGCCCTGAAATCAGGAAAACCTGAGTTCAAATCTGGTCTCAAATACTTAGCATTTCCTAGCTATGTGACCCTGGGCAAGTCACTTAACCCCAATTGGCTCAAAAACAACAACAGCAACCAAAAAAAAACTAGTTGAATGGTTTTAGAGTGAATCAATTTGAAAGTATAAAGATCTTGAGAAATTCTGTGAACTAGGACCCCTCTGTCATACCAGAGGGCAGAATAGGAAAAGGAAATCTGGTCTCTCTCACACACACACAGCTTTGCAATAGTGGAAGAGCTACTGGCCCGCAGGATCCATAAATCAAGATTCAACTTAAAAATGTTCGAGACAGTCGAGATGCATCCGGAATGGAGAAGAGACACATATTCTCCTTCTAACATAAACTGTCAGTCTCTTGAGAGAGAAAACAGTTTCAAGGACTATGACCCTTGGCAACAAAACAAGAGAGCTGACTGTGAATTAGCACTACCAGTCAAGAAAGGAGCAGTGTGAAGATTCTACAAGTAGAGGAAAAAACAGGAAGGTCCTGCACTATTGGAGGCATTAATTGCCTTTGCCATATGTATTCCTCATTATTGGACTCTGTGCCTACTCTCCCCCAGATACTCCTCACAGTGCATGTTTTGCAGCTACGCTACTCATTATGCCATCTTAGCAAATGTTTGCTTTTTTTAGTTAATTTTAGTTCAATTTAACTGGTTTTAGTTAATTGTGTCTACTGGCTGACTGTTAATGGGAAGTTCACTAATTGGGGTTCATGAGTCATAATCTTAGGATTGCAGACTCACAGGATACCCTATAACCTGGGAATAGCAGCTTACCTTCTGAAGATCCCAACACACAAATATGAGTAATAAGTTAATAAGTTGAGGATAGAGAGAGAGAGAGACAGAGAGAGAGACAGGGACAGAGACAGAGACAGAGACAGACAGACAGAGACAGAGACAGAGAAAGAGACAGAGAAAGAGAGACAGAGAGACAGAGACAGAGAGACAGACAGAGAGAAAGAGACAGAGAGACAGACAGAGAGAAGGAGAGACAGAGACAGAGACACAGAGACAGAGAGAAAGAGAGAGAGACAGAGAGAGAGAAAGAGAAAAAGAGAGAGACAGAGAGACAGACACAGACACAGAGACAGGGACACAGAGACAGAGAGAAAGAAAGAGACAGAGAGGGACAGAGAGAGAGAGAGAGAGAGAGAGAGAGAGAGAGAGAGAGAGAGAGAGAGAGAGAGAGAGAGAGTACTTTTTAAAGGGATCACTGTTGTGGTTAGTTCATCATCTCTTTTTATGGCTATTCTGAGAGCCGATCCATTGGCCTAGAACAACCCTCCTGACCAGCACACACACACACACACACACACACACACACACACACACACACCAGTTATGCACTGTTGTATATCATTTATAGTCTGTACTTCAATGTTCCAACCTTAGAAAGAGCAGTAGTTTATCAGCATGGGGACTCTCTTCATCAATACAGCTCATAGCATCTCTGAGCCTTAAAAGATGGGTTCCAGAATATCCATAGCAGCACCTTTTGTAGTAGCAAAGAACTAGAAACCAAAAAGATGTCTATCAACTGGGAAATGGTTAAGTAAGCTGTGATATAAAACTATGAAGATATATCACTTCCTTGGAAGGCATGATGAATACAAATGATTAGGTGAAGCATTATAAAACACAATACATGAACTGATACAAGTGAAATAAGAATCAGGAAAACAATAAACATAATAACAATTACACACATGGAAGAAAAATTAAAATTAAACTGAATATAATGACCGAAGAAGAGATGAGAATGTTCCTTAATTCCTTCATTGGAGAGGTAGGGGTCTATGACTGCTACATTGATTGCATATACTGCTGGATTCAGTTATGTGCTGGTTTCACTGAAATTGATTTTTTCCCTCTTCCTTTTTTACTCTTTTAAAAATAAAAAATATGGGGCAGCTAGGTGATGCAATAAATTGAGCACCAGCCCTGAAGTCAGGAGGACCTGAGTTCAAATCTGATCTCAGACACTTAACATTCCCTAGCTGTGTGACCTTGGGCAAGTCACTTAACCTCAATTGCCTCAGCAAAAAATATCTATCTCTTTGTTTATCTATATATCAGTAGGAGGTCCATAAATGTTGTATAATGCACATTTTCAGACTTTTTCCATGGATTTGAATCAATATATAGATCAGTAACACTAATTTTTTCCTTGTTCATTTTCCTTTTTGTGTGTCTTTATAAAATACTATCTGTTTTATTGGATGGCTCTTTGGGGGAAGGAGAGGAAGGGACAGTGGGGAAATTATGATGATTTTTAAAAAAAATATATCAATAAAACTTGATTTTAAAAATATATCAATGATATTTTTTAAAATATTATTTTTGACCAAGAAAGATATTAGCAGCCAGTGGTCTGATGATAAACCTCCCCAATTTAGCTAAGCTGCTTTTTAGAGGACATGTACACAGTCATTAGGCTCATTATTAAAGCCCTTTCAGTTTAGTAGGGCCCTTTAGAGTTTTATATTCCATGATACAGCCTTTGAAACCTATGCTCATCTGCACATCACGTTGAGGAATCAGAGGAAAAAACTTACTTCAAGGAAGACTACGATTTGCACACTTTGTAAAGTGTACAATGGGGTCTGTGTTATTCATACATGCATACATGCACATACACATGTTCTCCTAAGCACACTGTGATCTGTGTTTCTGCCATATCACTGCCACAGCCTGTGTATTGATATCCATACACCCAAGTCACAGTCTATGACCCCTGCATACCCCACATAAATGTCATGGTTGGGTTGGGGGTTTTTGTTCCCCAATGCTCCAGCTTATACACATGCTGAATATATCTACATGTCACAGTCTGTGAACTTGTGATGCAGATACCTCCTCCTGGACATCACTTCTCAAGAATGCTTCACTTTACACAGAATAATACACTCCTTTGTAAGAACAAGGAATATAAACCAATCAACCACTGG
>JAJPUD010003385.1:49086-70766 GCA_023553655.1 Myrmecobius fasciatus | reverse complement strand
TTTTCCTCCATCTCCATAGAAGCAGGCTCGAGGGCAAGAATACATCCAAATAGTGTAGCCACTGGGCACCTTCTCCCCAGCACTGCTTCCTCAGCAAGACTGTGCAGTGCATGCTGAAGGCGTAAAGTTTTAGGAGAATACAGTTCTTGGACCTCAGACAATGACTCATGAATAAATCCCCATTTTCCCACCTGCTCAGTGTTTTCTACCTGAATGTTCTACTAGCACCTGAGAGCACAGTGACCCAAATGGCCCTTAGCACCTTCCTTCACCCATCCCTACTGACCTCCCTACTTCTTATTGATGGTACCGTAATCCTCCCATTCTTCTAGACTCAAAGAAGCAGAGCTATCTCCTTTACCCGCTCCCAAATATAGAGTGTGTATACCTCTAAGACCATGTATTGAGGTGGGATAGACCCTATAGTGGGTCATTCTCTAAATCTGGATCAGGAAGACCTAAGTCCAAGTCCTGCCTTCGACCCTTGCTAGATTTGTGACTCTAACCAGCTAACCCCTCCTTCCCTCAGTTTCCCCATCTGCAAAATGAGTCTTGAACTCAAGGCCTTTAAAGTTCCTGTGACTCTGCCTCTAAAATATCTTTTGTATCTTTCATCTCCTCTCTGTTCCCATTCCTCCACATCATTCAATTCTCCTTAGGACCTCTTGTTGTTGAGTCATTTCAGTCATGTCCAATTTTTATGACCCTATTTGGTGTTTTCTTGGCAAAGATAGTGGCGTGGTTTGCCACTTCCTTCTCCAGACCATTTTGCAGATGAGTAAACTGAGGCAAAAAAGGCCAAGTGTCCTATCCAGGGTCACACAGCCAATAAGGATCAGATTTGAACTCAGGTTTTCCTGACTTCAGAACAGACACTATATTCATGATGCCTCTTAGCTGCCCTCAGGCCCTCTATCTTAAATTATTTTAATAGTCTCGAAATCCAGGACTGTCAGCCTGGGTTATATGTGCCCTGCAAAGACCCAAGAAGCTTCTCAAAGGGATTCAGGGTATGTTTGGTAAATCATTATATATTGTCTAGTTGAGTTCATTAATGTTTTCATTTCTTAACACAAACACACATTGTGCACTCTTCAATTTATTGGTTTTCATATTGAATAGGGGGATACAGGAAGGACTCAATAATCACATGTTAAAGAGAATGAAAACAGTGAGACAGCAAACCAGAACTTAGCTGACCTCAGAGGAAAACCCATATCTCGGAAAACGCATTAACAAAATAAAAAAGAATTAATTAACTAAGCATGCAATTTAAAATACTATTTAAATCATTTCCTGGCTGGTCCGCCTTCCACATAGCCAACAAATTCATCTTCCTGATGTCCACATCTGACCCTTTTCAAGGACCTGTAGCTGAATGCAACAATAGGGCTTTCGGACTAGGGCCCAGGCCCTGGACCACCCCTGTTCTCACACCCTGTCCCCATTAAAGTCCTTTTCTTAGAATCACTAAAAGCTCTCGCCATCCTCTCTTTACAAACCTAGGTCCAGGGGCCCCCTCTGCCCCACCCGAGCCTTCCTCGATTCACCCCTGCTGGCTCCCCTCCCCAAAGCTGCCCAGTCCGACCTAGATCTCTGACTGCCACCATCTGTGGCTGCAGCCCCCTTCCTGACCTCAGCAGATTTATGGCCTGGCTAGGCTGAGCAGAGCACCGGCTGTCAGATTGCTCTGCCCCTATCCCTCTGATGGGTCTTAGCCTCCTGGAGATCATTTAGAACATCCTGAGCCTCCAAGCCACCATCCCCATCCCTCTCCCTGCCCCCTCCAAATTCCAAATACATTGTTCTCTTAAGCCCTCCCATTCGGAGCAGGGGAACGTGTCCTGCTCTAAGTCAGGGCATTCTTAGCTTCTTTCTCCAGGACCACTGACAATTAAGCAACAGGACAGTGTTTTATCAAATAGCAGAATAGACAATGAAGTAGCTTGTGGCTCAGGGGATAATGGATGGGACCTCAAAAGGGGAAGACCTCTGTCCAAAACTTGCCTCCATGTCCTACTGCTTATATAACTCTTGGCAAATTATTTAATTTCTCCATCTGTAAAATAGGGATAATAATAGCATCTACTTCACATCAAATAGGGATGTGACAGACTTGATTTACTGTATTATGGATTATTTAGACTTAAGAAAATATCAATAATGCCCAAAAAACCCTTCAAAGCATATGTGCAATAATTCATATGAAAAGAGCTTTACAAATCTTAAAGACCTAGTAAAATCTAAATGTTTATAGTAAAAATGACAGTCTTATCTAAATTGATCTATTTATTCAATGATCAAATGATCAAAAATTTTATAGAGCTAGAAAAAATAATAACAACATTTATCTGGAAAAACCAAAACTCAAGAATATCAAGGGAATCAATGAAAAAAAACCACAAAAGAAGGTGGTCTAACTGTACCAGATTTCAAAGTGTTATTATAAAACTAATTATCTTTTTTAAAAAAAAATTTCATTAAAAAAACAGAATAGAAAAAACAAAAAAGGAAAAAGGAAAAAGGAAAAAGAAAAAAGGAAAAAAAAACAGAACAGAACATTATGATGTGCCCATCAGGGCATCAAGGAGGATTCAAAATATATAATAATATTATCAGTTCAAAAAGGATATGTTATAGTAGAAGAAATTATATTCATGAATGTCCATTTTTTTTGCTTCCTTGTGGGTTGTTCTTTTGTTCTCTGCTACATTTTCCCCCCTTTCATTTCCCCCTCCCTCCTCCAAGGAGGCTATATAATTAAGCAAGGATGTATTTAAATATACATATACTTAATATATGTATATGTATGTATGTGTGTATATATTTGTACATGTATACATTTATATTCATACCCACCCACAGACCCACTAACATATACATATATCTATATACACACATATACTCTAACACACACACACACACACACATATATATATACATAAGCATTTACCTATGCATAAACATGCATCTAAAACAATATCAATATGGCTGATATATAATGTAGACCTCTCTTGGTTAAATCTTTGACATTGTCTAAGATCAATGACTATTAGCCATGCTTTTTTTCTAATAAATTCTACTCCTGATCCTTGATGTAGTGTTTGTAGATATCTTTCCTTTCCTATCCCTGCTAACTCTTCTTTCATTTTGCTCCTTAACTTGAGTTGCTATTACTTAACCTCCCCCAACCCCAGGGATCCCTCCCTTGTCTTCCCCCATCCTTTGCTTTCCTCTCCACCCATCCCTCCCCCTTATTGCTTTTCTTTTTTTTTTTTTTTTGCTGAGGCAATTGGGGTTAAGTGACTTGCCCAGGGTCACACAGCTAGGATGTGTTAAATGTCTGAGACCAGATTTGAACTCAGGTCCTCCTGACTTCAGGGCTGGTGCTCTATCCACTGCACCACCTAGCTGCCCCTCCCCCTTATTTCTTTATAGATTTTGGAGGGTGCTCTACATATATATGTTATGTTGCCTATTTAACCCATTCCCAATGTGAGTAGGTTTTCATAATTACAAGCCCTCCTCCCCCTCTAATGCACCTGTATCTATTCTTCTTCTGCACCTCATTTGTATCATATAATTACTATTTTTACTTTTTTTAGATGATTTTTGCTTTTTATAGTCAAATCATACTCAACTCTGTCCCAATATTTCTCTTGAGTTACCCAACTGCTGATGTCAATCTTAAACATATGGTATATATTTCCATATAAAAAATATAAACAAGTTGTCCATATTAAGTTCCTTGAAATTAATCTTTGATATTGACTCTTACATGTTATGTTTTATTATATGTATTATATGTTAAATTTTCTTCAACTTCATTGAATATCCAGTTTTTATTAAATATTATGGATAATTTTGCTGAATAAGATATTGTTGGCTTTAGGCCTACCAAAAGCAGTAATTATGAAAACAAGCCAGTACCGGCTAAGAAATAGAGTGATGGATCAGTGGAATACATTAGATACAAATTACATTATAGTAAATGATTATAGTATATGATTATCCCAAAAATCTAAGCTTTTGCAACAAAAATTCACCATTAGACAAAACCTGCTGGGAAAACTGGAAAATAGTGTGGCAGAAATTAGGTATAGACCAATATCTCACAATATATATCAAGGTAAGGTCAAAATGGGTACATAATTTACACATAAAGGATGATACCATAAGCAAATTAAGAGAGCATGGAATAGTTTGGTTGTCAGATTTATGAATGAGGGAAGAATTTAGGATCAAAGAAGATATAGAGAACACTACAAAATGTAAAATAGATAATTTTGATTATATAAATTTTTTTAAATTTTGTATAAATAAAACCAATACAATCAAAATTATAAAAAAAAACCCAGAAAAATGTTTTGCAACAAATATCACTGATAAAGGTCTGATTCTTCTACTATAGAGGAATGGGTCAAATTTATAAAAATACAAGTCATTCTCCAATTGATAATTATTCAAATTTAAACAAAGAAATGAAAGCTATAGTCACATAAAAATACTGGAATCACTATTAATCAGAGAAATGGAGATTAAAACAACTCTGTGATAACACCTCAACCCTACCAGAGTGGCTAATATGACAAAAAAGGAAAATATTGGCTTTTGAAGGGGTTATGGGAAAACTGGTATATTAATGTACTGTTGGTAGAATTGTGAACTGATCCAACCTTTCTGGAAAACAATTTGGAATTATGTCCAAAGGGCTATCAAACAGTAGGAATACTACTGCCAGGTTTATATCCTAAATACTTCCAAAACAAAGGAAAAGGACCTATTTATACAAAAATATTTATAGCAGCTGTTTTTGTGGTTAAGAATTAGAAATTGGGGGGATGCCCATCAATTGGAAAATGATTAAACAAACTGTGGTATATGATTGTAAAGGAATATTATTGTGTTATAATGACAAAGCAGGATGATTAAAGAAAACCTGAAAAATTAAAAAAATCATAACATTTAATATTTATATAGTGTTTACTACGTGTGAGGCACTGTGCTAAGTACTTTATGATTTTTATTTCATTTGATCTTCATAACAGCCTTGTGAGGTAGATGCTATTATTATTGTCCTATTTTACAGCTGAGTAATGTGAAGTAGACAGGTTAAGTGACTTATCCAGGGTCACACAACTGCCCATTCAATCACACCAGAGGAGGGAGTGATTAGTCCAACAAATTTTTAGTGAGCATCTACCATGTGCTGGACAGACTGGGGATACAAAAAAAGGCAAAAACAGTCCTTGGTGCCAAAGAGCAAACATTGACATGGAGGAAGCAACAACAAATAGCCAGGTAATATAGATCCATATAGTGGTATCCACAGAATGTAAGTGGGAAATAATCTCAAAGAAAAGGTACCAGGGGATAATGGACAATTATATAATAATGGAAACAATATTGGGCTGGAAATCAAGAGATTATACGTGGGATAAAATAATTTTGTTTTGCTGTTACTTAACTTGGGAACAGCTAAAAGGCACACAGTGGGTAAATGTTGTGACTTAAAGTCATCAAGATCTGAGTTACAATTCTGACTCAAAAACTTACTTTCAGTGTGACTGTGGGCAAACCACTTAAACTTCTCAGCCTCAATTTCCTCATGTGTAAAATAATAGGACCTGCTTCATAGAAGTGTTGTGAGAATCAATTGAGATAACAGGTATTAAGTGCTTTACAAACTTTAGTGTTATATAAATGTTAATTATCCCTTAATTCCTCTGAGCCTCAACTCCCTCACCTTTAGAGAGGGATGGTAGTGTATGTACTATGTCTCTTGGGGTTTACCTGAGGAAACTCTATACAAATGTGATTTTATTCTTCCAATGACCTAGGCTAAAAATCACTTTATATTTCTGGACTTTAGTTTTCTGATCTGTGAATCCCACAGGAATTAGATAATCTCTAAAGTTGCTTCTAACTCTGACACTGTATATCTCTATAATTCAAATTCTAACTTAAAAAATTGTATTACTGTATATTGGATTTTTTAACAATGTTTCCATTTCTTCCTTCTAAGTGGTTGTTCCAAATCTCATATCTCCTCAAGCTTCCCACACCACTCCTCCACACACCCTTCTATGCTAAGAGTTTTCTTATGCTTCCCTGAAAAAAAAAAGCCATTCCTTGGGAGTGCCCCCCTCCTCCTCTCCCTTCTTCTTTTCTTCCCCCTTCCTCTCTTCCTCTTCCTCTTTCTCCTCTTCCCCTTCCTCCTCCTCTTCCTTTTTTTCTTCTTCTCCTTCTTCTCCTCAGACATCTTTCTTCGCTTTCAATCATCTTTCCTCCTCTTTCAATCTTTTCTTGAAGAATGAGCTGGCCCTTTTCCCTTCCAAGGCCCAGCTCTCTACATCAGCCTCTAATCTCATGCCCTCTTGTCTTCTCCATGAGATTGTCCCCACTCTCACAGCTCCCCTCCCCTTCATCTTCAATCCTTTCCTATCTGACTCCTTCCCTGATGCTTACAAACATGCTCATCTCCCCATCCTTAAAACAAAACAAAAACAATTCTCATTTGATCTGAACATTTCTACTAACTACCTCTATCTAACTACCACTATATCTACTAACTAATTATATCGAGCGCCCAATTATCTCTCCTCCCTCTCTCAGTCAAACACCAAAAAAGCAGAAAAGGCCCCTGTAACAGGTGCCCGGCTCTTGCTCCTAAACTCTCTGAGATCTGACTTCAGGCTTCATCCTTCAACTGAAACTTCTCTCCAAAGTTAACAAAGATCCCTTAGCTGCCAGGTCCAGTGGTCCTTCCCCACTCCTCGTCCTTCTTGACCTTCTACCATTCCCCCTTCCAAGCCATGGAGTCTCACTAGCTCCCTTTCCAGATGAGGAAGATGAGGCTCAGTAAGATCTGCCAGCTCCCCAGGGTCTAAGGTGTGATGGGAAGCTTGCCTGCATCCCAGCCAGGTAAGCCATCACTGCAGCCCACAGCATGCTGCAGGTGCATGCAGCTAAGAGGGGAAGGAAGGTCAGGGAAGAGTCATAGCTCTATTTGGCTGGAACGCAGAGTTCAGGAAGGGGAAGAGAATGACAGACATCTGGAAAGGGGGCAGGAATCGGGCTGGGGGAGGCCTTAAATAACAAGCTGAGGAGCTGGTGTTTTATCCCAGACCAAGGCTGAAGGGATCATGGGGGACGGAGGATCGGGGCTGATCTGTGACTGACATCTGCTGGGGCAGACGCCAAAGGATTACCCTGGCTAAAGCTCTGGCTCTAAGGCTGTCAAAGACCATTTAATTACTCAATTGCTAATTACCCAGCAGGTCTAGACATGACTGCCAGGAAGACTCACATGTCTGGAATATCTTAGGGGGCAGATGGTTAAAGACAGCAAAGTCAGCCCTTTGAAGGATCCTTAGAGGGTCCTGCTAGGAATGAGCCGCTCTCTTCATGGTTATGGCCTCCTCGCCCCATTAAAACGGCCTGTTCCAGTCACAGGTGGATCCTGGGTCAGAGACCCCTGATTGCAGACTTTCTCTAGCGATGGGCTCCCCCTGTTGCAGATTCCCTGGCCAAGTCCCCTAGAAGCAGCCCTCCCCACCACAGGCCTCTGTGGTTGACAAATCACAGGTCTTGCTAGTCATAGTTCCACCCAAGTTATAACTTACTCTTTTTTTGGTTGTTTTTAAAAATTTTTATTAAAGCTTTTTAATTTTCAAAACATACGCATGGATAATTTTTCAACATTAACCCTTGCAAGAACCTTGTGTTCCAATTTCCTTCCCTTTCCCCCACCCTCTCCCCTAGATGGCAATATATGTAAAATAGGGTAAAAATATATGTATAACTTACTCTTAATTAGTGCCCATCCTTCCACTCATAAATACCTCTTAGTTAGAAGTACCTAGTCACAGGCCCCCCAGTCATAGCTTCTCCTGGGCATCGCCTCCATTAGCACTCCCACCCTCAGTGAGGCTCCCACAGCAATCCCTATCATGAGTTCCCCTCTCATAAATCCCACAAGCCCTCTTCTGTCATAGACTGTCTTGGTCTACTCTGGTTATAATAATTCTCAGAAGATTCTTTGCCTTTTCCACACCACAGTCCCCATTAACCACCACTTAATTCACAAATCCCTTAGAAATATGCTTGATATTTGGTCCCCTTTGATTATAGCACCATGTCACCTGTTATAACTCCAATTCCCATTATCTCCCACCTGGTTATAAATGCCATCTTGTCACAAATCCCCCTGGCCACAGCCCCCCTCATCTGCCATCATCTTCTCTTGATCATGTACCCTCTAAGTGGTGGGTCCCCCTGGTTGTAGTCCCACCTCATGACAAACTCCTATCACCATAGCCCCCAATAACCATATAGTCAAAGTAACAATGAGCCTCTATTGAACCTCCTGGTCTAACTCTGCTCTCTTGACCATGGGCCTCCATACCTTGGGCTTTTATTGTCTCCAAAATCAGCTCCCTTCTCAAGGACACAATCTGTATTTAGCATTTGTCCACAAAATAGCACCATGTTGGCCTTCTTGCTAGTATAATTATTCGTATTTAACAAAAGTGGAGAGGAATCCCAGAGGACTTACCTGAAATGCCCAGTCTCACAGCCCAAATCTCTACTGATTCCTCATCCAATATGTTTTTCACTATACTATGACACATTCTCTGTTCTCAAGGTGACTATAGTCTAGGAGGGGGAATAGATAGACCTGTGGGAAAAAAAATACAATGTGAAGTAGAATGTGAAAGTGTGATGAAAGTTGCATGAATAAATGTTAAAAAATTCAGAGTGGAGAGAGATCATTTTTCTAGGGCATCCAGGAAGGTTTCATTGGTGGCAGTGGTGGTGGCCTTTGACCGGGACCTTGAAGAGGTAGAGGAATTGGTGATTTAACAGATTTCAAGGAGTGGAAAATTAGTTCAGCAGGTCAACATTTTAAATGGAGAGAAAAACAGGCAATAACATAGAAAAAGGAAAGTATGAGTTATTGCAACTAGATGGCACAGTGATGTGAGTGCTGGATGTGGAGTCAGGCAGGTCATTTAACCTGCAGTTCCCTCAGTTTCCCTATCTGTAAATTGGAGATGATAATAGCACCCACCTCTCAATCATTGTGAGGATCAAATGAGATAATACTTGGAAATTATTTAGCACAATGTCTGGATTGTTATGTGATCTAAATGGTGTCAATTATTATTATTATGCTTAACAAATGGCAGGTTCAATTTGGCTAAAACAAAGGGTGTGTATGGAAAAAAAGCAATGGGAGAGAATATTTAAAAGATATATTGGATCTCCTGTCAGGAAAGGCCTTTAATGCCAGACTGAGGAGTTTGAGCTTGCTCTAAAAAGCAATGGGAACAGACAATTTCCAATGGTCTTGTGATGAAAAAAGTCATCTGTACCCAGAGAGAGGACAGTGGAAACTGAATTTGAACCATTCTTTTTGTTGTTGTTTGTCGGCATTTTGTTTTTTTCTCATTTTTTTCCTTTTTGATTTGATTTTTCTTGTGCAGCATGATAATTGTGGAACTTTGTATAGAGAAATTTCATATATTTAACATATATTGGCTCACTTGCCGACTGGGAGAGGAGGTGGGGGAAAGGAGGGAAAAAATTAGAGCACAAGATTTTGAAAGGGTGAATGTTGAAAATATATTTTGAAAATAAAAAATTTAAATTAAAAAATCAATGGGAAGCCATTAAATGTTTTTGATAAGAACTAATAGATTAATATGGCATCAGAATGCAGAATGTATTAAACAGAAGAGAAACTGGAAACAGAGAGATCCATTGAAAGACTATTGCAATAGACCATATTTGAGGTATTAAGAGGCTTGAGCTTAGGTTGTGGTGGTGTAAGAACAAGAGAGGGAACAAAGGATCTGGTGACTGAGGAAATAGAGAGGAGAAGGAAGCTTCAAAGAGTCTGATAGTGTTGGGCCTTCATCACTGGGAGAATAGCGGGGCCAGGAGTACCCAGATCAAGGTTCCACATTAATTTCTTTGGGCAAAAGGAAGAAGCATCTTACATTGTTTTCCCTTCATGCCATCTCTCCCTGATCCAGGGCTGGTCCTAGGATGCCTGTCAGATCAGTGATCTGAATAGAGCGTGGCTGAGAGGGGATAGCATTCAGATTCAGGAGACTACTCCCTAGACATAGATGAAGAATGAGAGAGAAAAAAAACTTGATGAAGCAGATAATCCATTTTGTTATTAGAGAAATTGTTTTCACATACATATACATCTCTATATAGTAATATCTACAATCAAAGTCTTCTCCCCTATGTTGGGATACTCATGTATTGGAAGATTATTTCCCCTCCCTTGTAGAATCTAAATTGACATTTATATGGAGAATCCCAAGAGAAAAATTGTAAGCGCTTTTACCAAAGGGTCTTTGATTTTTCCTATGGACTAGCATTGGCCAAGCAATTTAAAGACAGAACTTTCTGAGAACATGCCTGACCATAATATTGGATTCTATCCTGTAACACTACTAACTTGAATTGCTTCTCACTTACTTTTGGTTTTCCCCTTAATACCAGACAAGGAGGCCTTCAGCAATTAGACCAGGGATCTGCTTTGGTCTACAATCTCTCACTGTTTGATTCAGTTATTCTCCTTCCTTCTCAAAAAAGGACCAAAATGACATGACTATGTTAGAGTTGAGTTACTGTGTCTGATCATTCCAATATGAGCTCTGAATGCTCTGTCACAGGTCAGACACAAGAAGTCCCTATGTACATTTGGGGTGGATTCCCTAACTTTGGAGTCCCTTTTGCCACCTTCAATGGTTGACCATGTCCATATGTAATTTTAGGACCTAAGACATTTCTAGTTGCACTAACATTCCCAACTCAAGCTCTTTTCTTTCCCCATTCCCTTACAGATAGGATTCCTTTAAAGCTGAGAGGAGTCTTTTTTCAGTAGACCTCCCCAAAGGCAGGGGGGTGATACTAACCATCAGGAATATAAAGGCAGAAAAAAGTACATCTAATCTTTTCATATTGTCTTTTTTAATGAAGGGGAAATTATGCTTTAATTCCAAAAAATTCAACTGGATCTCCTGGCTGCTCTGAAGGCAAACCAAATTTGGAGGAAATTCTCAAACACACACACACACACACACACACACACACACACACACACACACAAGCAATTAAGCAGGCTTAACTTACCAGACTGAAAAACCCAGGGGACAGTGCTGACAGATCAAAAAGACATTCTGCTGAAATTATCTTCAAGACATAATTCTTAAGATCATAGCACATCCTCCCATACTCTTTCCAGGCTCTCTGTACTGAATGGATACAGGCAATTCCATCTCTTAGGAGTGGGGGAACACCATAATAACTGTCTCTGGAGGTATCACCAAAAGCATGAAAGCTAATTCATTCTCTTCTGCATGGCCCATCCCCTATTTCAGGCAGTTCATCATGGACCAGTCCTGCATGATCACTTTAATTATTCTGGCTGCCAGCCACCTTGGGCAAACTTTCTGGAGATTTAGGTTCAATATTGGAACAAAATGAGCCCTTTGTATGCCATTCAACAGTTAATAAGAGATGTGCTTAGTCACAGAGCCAAACAAGAATATTAAATTCAATAAGGAAAAACATTGAGGACACCTTGAATTGGCTTTTTCAGTTGAAACTTCCTTGCCTGAGCTGCTGACAAATGTCAAGGGAGCTTCTGGGGCTCTTAATGGTTGTTTTGTACTCTGGAGATTAGGAAGCAATGTTAACAGATTGAGCTTTTAGTTCCTTGAGTCAGCCAAGTCTCAAGAATGATCTTGATAAGTAAGCTTAAGGAAAAACAAGATCAACTTTGCATGAGGAGGTCTATTCCTACCATAGTTGAGCTGTTTCTCAATTCATCCCCCTCTCCTACCTATAATAGAAGGAACATTCCTAATGTGTCTCAGAAAAGAGATTTTTTTCTTTTAAGATTTGGGGAGAGTTGGATGCCTTTCTTAGAAGCTGTTACATCACCATCTCAAAATCTGTTCAGACTTAGAAAATCACAGTACCCATTGATCAACTATACATAATACATTTTAATACATCTCATTTGGACATAAGTCTCATGCAAGGTTTTATTCTCCCTTTCTCCCTCTGGACAGAGGATGCTATTGCATAATCACTTATCTGAAGAGGCCTTTGTTGCCAAATGTAGGAATTAAAATAGATAGGAGAAAATGGTCTGGCATCCACCCCTTTCCCCAACTGTTTTCTCCCTTTCATATTATATGCAGACTAGTCCAAACAATTATTTACTGGCTTTCTTTCAGCTGTCTGACCTTTCTAAATTCCTTGACAAGATGCAGTATCCTACAGAACTGAGTTCAAATTAGGGCTCTGCTTCTGCCTGCTTCTATGATCTAAAGGAAAATCATAAATGCTCTCATGGTCTCATTTATAGAATGAATGGTTTGGCCTCGATCAGAGATCCACAAATTTTTTAAATAATAGCTTTTTATTTTCAAAATATATGCAAAGATACAAGTTTTCAACATTCATCTTTACAAAACCTGTTGTTCCCAATTTGTATCCCTCCCTGCCTCCACCCCTTCACTTAGACATTAAGTAATCCAATATATGTTTAACATATGCAATTCTTCTAAATATATTTCCACAGTTATCTTGCTGCACAAGAAAAATCAGATCAAAAAGGAAAAAAATGAGAAAAAAAAGTAAACAAACAACAAAAAAGGTGAAAATACTATGCTGTGATCCACATTCAGTCCTACAGTTGAGAGATCCATAAATTGTTTTGTGTCATGTACTCCTTTGGCAGCCTGGTAAAAAGCTCTTCTCAGAATAAACTTTTTAAATAATTAAAAGGCATGCTAAAATTTAGTTCAAGGTTAGTAAGGATGAAGACGTAATTTTTCCACATCCAAGTTTATGGGCCCCTTGAGACCTATCCAAAGATGCTTTGGGATTTAATAGAAACCTTGGGGTTCTGTGGATCTTGACCCAGGTAATCTCTAAGGTCTCTTTCTCTGCTAAATACCGTGAGCTTCTATTCTCCCTCTGGTGGTCACATTAAGTCACAACTCCAATGTTCTTGCTGATGTCCAGTAGCCAATAATATTGCTTGCCATCCACACCTTGTTTTCACCTGCATGGAGCTGGGGGTGCTTATCAGAGGATTCTGGCTCCAAGCCAGGAGTCTATCTAATTAGGAACAAAAAAGAAATAAGCTCAGTCTACAAGTTATTCAATAAGTGTTGACTGAGTCCAGTGCACCCAGCTCCCTGGGAAGCAGGAAGAGAAGGTACCCAGCCCTCCAGGGGGGCTCAGAGTCTTAAAATGGAGATAAGATTCATACTCATGAAGAGATAATTCCCAGAACAAGGAAATATGACTAAGCTCACAAACAGCAAGTGCTGTGAGACGTCAGAAAAAGAATAACAGCCAAATGCACTGGGGTGATGCTCCGGGAAGACTTCACAGAAGATAAGAGGCTGGTTTTGAGTCCTGAGGAAAAGTTACTGTACTTCAGTCTGAAAGCAGAGAGAGGACTTTATGATCAGCTCGGAACATGATTGTTTTTCTTCCTTAAAAAATATTACCAAGGCAGTACCCCTACAACCATAGTAACATTAGAGTGCATTATATATATATGAGTTCAACCTTGACGGTTTCTCAATAATAATTCTTTTGGGTTTGGATCAAATTGCTTTTATTCATTTCAATGCTTTTTGTTTCTTTACTCAGTTTATTTAACAGAGAGGATAAAACCTACTCTATTTCCCATGTTACATTCTGGAAATCACCTGAGTTCATTTTCAATAGACAATACCCAATGTAATATTACTTAATAAAACTGTTTAAAATAGCTTAGCAGCCTAAGATGGTAAAAAAGACCATGGTAGTGGCTAACTAGATACACACCACACATGACAAGCCTCTGTTTATCAGATTTACACTATTTTTTACACAGTTAGATGACTGGAGTGTTCATTCCACATTCATTACAAATTCAAGATGAAGTCATTTATGTCAAGAATTGTTGTTTGCCCTTCATTCTCAAAGAGGACCATGGCACCAGAAAGGTGATTCCAGGTCTTACAAATGGGTTACAATGATATACACCCTTGGGAAAGATCTACTATTTTCCTCAACATCTTATTTTTTTTTGTTTCTATATACTTTTTTTATTAAAGCTTTTTATTTGCAAAACATATGTATGGGTAATTCCTAAACATTAACCCTTACAAAGCTTTCTGTTACAAATCCCCCCCAATCCCCACCTTTCCCCTAGTCAGCAGGAAGTCCACTACATGTTAATTATGTTAAAATACTTGACAAATTGAATATATGTCTACATATCTCCACACTTATCCTTCTGTGCAAGAAAAATCGTATCTACAAGAAAAAAAAATCTTCCTCAACATCTTAATAAACTTTTTTGCCTACTAAACAAAAGTAATTATGCCCCCTTTTAAAAGTTTTGTTGATATAATTTATTATCAAACATTTATAGATTTCCCCTCCACTCCATGAATCTTGTATAACAAAGTAAAACGATTAAGGAAAAGTAACAATACAGTGGCTGCATCTGGAAGCCTATGCAACATTCCATTGTCTGTAGCTCCCTTCCACTTCTCTGACCTTAAATTTTTTTTTAATTAACAGGATTCTATTTTCTCTCCTTTCTACCTTACTGGGAAAAAAAGATAAAAGTTAGTTCTTTGTAACAAGTATGAATAGCAAAAGCAAAGTAAACTCCTTCATTGGCTATCCAGCTTCAAAAAATGTGCATGCCTCATTCCATACCCTAAATCAATACATTTAAAAATGTAAACAATACATTTCTTGACTCATTTGATCCCCAACCACAAATTTACATTAAAAAAAATCAGAACCAGGCTCATGTCCCTTAAAGCTCCAGCCCCCCACAAACAACTGAGGCATTAATATAGTATAGATTTTTTTCAAGCAAAGAAAGGACTGGTACCCTGGTCTGGTTAGCACGAGGAGCACCTTTGCATAAAAATTGTTTCTTCTCTTGCAGAGAGATGGTCTCTGAAAATTGCATAATTGAATTCACGACTGGCACAAGGATTGCATCACTCTACTGTAGCATTAGCTGGCCTCCTTCTCTCTCATTCTGATCTTTCTTTGATCTAGTTTCTACTACCTTATTGTGGCTCCTACTCACCACAGTTACTAACTTGGCTCTGGAACTTGAGCAGCTTACCAAACAGTTATTACCCCTGTTCTTGATGACAGCTCTAGTTCTCATCACTCCAGACTCTCCAAGATGCTCTATTTTTTTTTTTGCAGAAGTCTTATAGTTCTTTAAGAATGACAGTAATGTTGACTTGACTGTAAATAAAATACTGGTTTTAGAAAAAATCTATCACAAATATTCTGATAAGTATTCATCATGATTAAGTTGAATTTATAACAAGAATGCAAAGTTGGTTCAATGTTAGGAAAACAATTAGCATAATTATTTAAAGGAGCATCTCAAACTACATGATTATGTATTAGTAAGTACAAAAAAAGTTTTTGATTTAGTATGACATTCATTTATGCCAAAAATCCTATATAGAGTAGGTCTAAAGGATTTTTTAATATAGTAAAAGGTACATCTCTGTAGGGAATCATAGTGAGGAATCCCAGAAAGTCTCGGGCATTCTTTTGTGTAATTTATTTGCTGAGAACTTTGGAATAGACTCCTAGACATCTAATAAATCTCAGGAGGCAATGGGAAGACTGGCCATCTTCCTAGTGCCTTGATTAATGAACACCCTTAATGATAGGTCTGTGTTTGCCCTGAAAACCTGGGTAGTTCCTGAAGCAAAGGCAGTCCTCCCAAAGAAATAAAAACAAATATTCTCTTAATGAACCTCCTGTGGTAAAGCATCCCTATACCTGAGGAAGGCTGTTCCATCTCAAGAGGTATATATCAAAGAGGAATACTTGTCTCAGTGCCTTCTTTGTTCTCAGCCTATAAAAACTCATTAGTGGAAAGAGACTTTGAGAACTCAGTTAGGAGGTTGGTACTACTTACCTAACACCATTTCCCACTCAAGACTCTGGATTGCTGTGACTTGGATTCTCCTAGCTTTTGGAATCCAGATGTTGGAGCTTTCTGGAAGAGGTGAAGATGTATGTTGTATGTTGCCTATTGTCTGTTTCTTATATTGTCTTGGTGATCACTGTGTTTTTAATTGTGCATTACTTTTATGCTATAAATTTCCTCTTTTTCTTATATCTTGTTTAAATCAAGGTTCTAAGCAGTAATAAACTTCTGTATTTCACCTTTTTAAGTCTATGTTTTGTTGAATGCTAATTCCAAACCTCAATTAATCCTACAATATCTAAAGCCAAAAGCTAGCACTGTATGCAATAGAAAAAAAATATATATATATATATTTAAAATTCCCAATAAACACAGAAGTGAAGTAAGAATGCTCTTTTTTCTCCGTTATTTGACACAGTTCTAGGAATGCTAGCAGTAGTGATACCAAAAGAAAGAAACTAAAAATATAAACATAAGTAAAGTGAAGACAAAATTGTTGCTATTTCTCTCAATCCCTTCCCCTGCCCCATTCCTGTTAGTGTAGAGAAATCCCCCCCAGTCCCTCAGGCTCACAACCAAGGATTCACACTCAACTCCTCACAATCTCTCACCTTTCATATCTAATCTGTTGTTTTTTTCTATTGATTTTGTCTTTGCAGCATCTTTGTAATATTCTTCTTCCTGACATTGTCACCAGTCTGGTCCAGGCTTTCATCACCTCACACTCGGGCTATTACAATAGCTTGGTGTTGGGTCTGCTGCCCACTTACAGTCTCTCCTGCCCCCAATCCACTCTCCATTCAGTCACTAATTTTTTTTTAAATAGTTTTCCTAAAGCACAGGTTCCATCATGTCAATGCCCTACTCAGTAAACTCCAGTGACTCCCTATTGCCATCAAGATCAAGCACAAAATTCCTTTCATAATCTAGTCCCCTCTTCCATTCTTTCCATGCTTCTTATACTTCCCTGCCACATGGTCTTCCATCCAATGATACTGATCTCCTGGCTGCTCCATGAACAATAGCCTCCATTTTTTTTGTCTTGGAACATTTTCTCTTACTGTCCCTCATGCCTCATATGCTCTCCTTCCTCTGCTCCAATTATTGACCTTCCTAACTTCTTTTAAATCCCAACTAAAGGAACAGCTAAATGATACAATAGAGCATCAGCCCTTGAATTAGAAGAAACTGAGTTTAAATCCACCCTCAGACCCTGAGCAAAGCACTTAAACCCAAATGCCTCTCCCTCAAAAGAAATAAATGATAAATCCCAACTAAAATCTCATCTTCAGCTATAAGCTTCCTCAACCCTTCTAGTTCTATTGCTTTCCATCTATCAATTATTTCCTATTCATCATGTACATAACTTGCTTTATATTTTTTGCATGCTCCATTAGTTTGTAAGCTTCTTGAAGTCAGAGATGATCTTTTTTTTTCTTTTCTTTTTCTGAAGCAATTGGGGTTAAGTGACTTGCCCAGGGTCACACAGTTAAGAAGTGTGAAATGTCTGAGGTCAGATTTGAACTCAGGTCCTCCTGACTTCAGGATTGGTACTCTATCCACTGTGTCACCTAACTGGATCTAGAGATGATCTTTTGCCTCCTTTTGTAATGCATGCAAAAAATATAAATATATATAGTAGGTACTTAATAAATATTGATTGATCAGTTGATTTGACAGTTTAGGGAATCCTAGAAACTAATCAAAGAGACTAATCAAGACAATAACTTCAGTAAAGTAATGGGATACAAAATCAACCTGCAAAAATCATTAGCATCTCTATATAGCAATTAGAAAATTCAGGAGGAAATAATAGAAAGAGAAGTACCATTTTAAATAACTACAAAATATGCAAAGTATCTGAGAGTCAAGGCAAAAATCAAAAATTATATGGATAC
Source organism: Myrmecobius fasciatus (assembly GCA_023553655.1). NCBI lineage: Eukaryota > Metazoa > Chordata > Mammalia > Dasyuromorphia > Myrmecobiidae > Myrmecobius > Myrmecobius fasciatus. The sequence continues at coordinate 52,853 of JAJPUD010003385.1, read as the reverse complement.
AAGTATGGTTTTTTTTTTTTTTTTTTTGCTGAGGCAATTGGGGTTGTGAGTTGCCCAGGGTCACACAGCTGGGATGTGTTAAGTGTTTGAGACCAGATTTGAGCTCAGGTCATTCTGGCTTCACGGCTGATACGCTATCCACTATACCACTTAGCTGCTTTGTAAGCCATTCTTTTAAAAAGTTAACAACCTAAATAATTAGAAGGCTCTTCAGTGCTCATGTCTAGGCTTTTCTAATTTAATAAAAATGAGGATTCTATCTAAAGTAATTTCCAAGGGAATACTTTACAGAGATAGACCAAAAATAAATTCATTTAGGGGGGAAAAATCTAAAATCCCATAAGGGAAATAATAAAATCAGGAATGAAGGGGAAATAATATTTCCAACTACCAAGTTATGCCATAAAGCAATAATCACCAAAATTATTTGGTATTAGCTAAAAAAGATCAGTAAAATACAATAACAACAATAATAACACCTACATAAAGTTTACGAAGTCCTTTACAACATTATCTAAATTTATTCTCACAACTCTGAAAGCTAGATATTTTTATAATTCCCATTTTATGATCAGGAAACTGAAGCAGACAGACATAGAGTGATTTTCCCGGGATTATGCAGATAGCAAGTTTCTGAAACTGAATTTGAATTCAAGTCTTCCTGATTCCAGCTCCAGAACTCTAACCATGGTACAACCTAACAACCTGGAACTAAGAATAAGAAAAATAAAAAACAAACGAACACAAATAACATAGTGTTCAACAAATCTAATAGCAAAATTACTTGGTAATCAGTACCTTATATGACAAAGACTGCTGGCAATCAATCTGGCAGAAAATGGAGTTAGACCAATATTTCCTAGTGTATAAATGCACGATGGATATGATAGTCAAATATGTTTTATTAAAGCTTTTTATTTACAAAATATATGCATGGGTAATTTTTCAACATTGACCCTTGCAAAGCTTTCCATTCCAAATTTTTCTCTCCTTCCCCCCACTCCTTCCCCTAGATGGCAGGTAGTCCAATACATGTTAAATATGTTAAAATATATGTTAAATCCAACATATGTATACATATTTATATAGTTATCTTGCTGCACAAGAAAAATAGTATCAAGAAGGAAAAAAAACTGAGAAAGAAAAAAAGATGTATGCAAACAACAACAGAGAGAGTGAGAATGTTATGTTGTGGTCCACATTCAGTTCCCATGGTCCCCCCTGTGGATATAGATGGCTTTCTTCATCACTGAACAACTGGAACTGGCTTGAATCATTTCATTGTTTTTATGTTTGTTTGTTTGGTTTTTTTTATTCTTACCTTATTTTTTTTCATTTTATTAAAGCTTTTTATTTGCAAAATATATGTACGGGTAATTTTTCAACGTTGACCCTTACAAAGGTTTCCGTTACAAATTTCCACCCCCCCAATCCCCACCCCTCCCCTAAATGGCAGGAAATCTACTACATGTTAATTATGTTAAATACTTGACAAATCAAATATCTGTATACATATTTCCACACTTATCATTGTTGTGCAAGAAAAATTGTATCTGCAAGAAAGAAGAATCAGAGAAAGGAAACACAATGTAAGCAAACATCAATCGAGAGCATGAAAATGTTATGTTGTTGTCCACATTTCACATCCCTCTCTCTGGGTGTATATGGCTTTCTTCACTGAACACTTGGAACTGGTTTGAAGCATTTCATTGTTGAAGAGAGCCATGTCCATCAGAATTGATCATCATATAGTCTTGTTGTTGCCATGTGTAATGATCTCCTGGTTCACATTGTATAATGAACAGCTATAATAGACTTAGTTATCCTTAGTAATACAATGATTGAAAACAATTCTAGGAGACTCATGGTGGAAAATGCCATCTGCATTCAGAGAGAAAATTATGGAGTCTAAATGCAAATTGAAGCATACTATTTTCACTTTTTTCTGTTTTTCTTTTTTCTTTCTTTCTTGTGGTTTTTCCCTTTTGTTCTAAGTCTTCTTTCACAAGATCACTAATGTGGAAATATGTTTAACATGATAATATATGTATAATCCTCTATTAGATTGCTTGCTGTCTTGGGATGGAAAGAAGGAAGAAGAGAGAAAATTTGGTGCTCAAAATCTTTTTTTTCCTTTTTTTTTTCCTGAGGCAATTGGGGTTAAGTGACTTGCTCAGGGTCATACAGCTAGGGAATGTTAAGTGTCTGAGACCAAATTTGAACTCAGGTCCTCCTGACTTCAGGGCTGGTGCTCTATCCACTGCGCCACCTAGCTGCCCTCTGTGCTCAAAATCTTACAAAGATGAATGTTGAAAACTATCTTTACATGTAATTGGAAAAATAAAATACTGTTAAATAAAAAGAGAGAGTGAAATACATTGTTGGTGGAACTGTGAATGGATCCAACCATTCTGGAGAGCAATTTGGAGCTATGCTCAAAAAGTGATCAAACTGTGCATACCCTGTGACCCAGCAGTGTTTCTATTGGGCTTATATCCCAAAGAGATCTTAGAGGAGGGAAAGGGCCCCACATGTGCAAGAATGTTTGTGGCAGCCCTTTTTCTGGTGGCTAGAAACTGGAAACTGAATGGATGCTCATCAATTGGAGAGTGGCTGAATAAATTATGGTATATGAATGTTATAGAATATTATTGTTCTGTAAGAAATGACCAGCAGGATGATTTCAGAGAGACCTGGAGAGACTTGCATGAACTGATGCTGAGTGAAATCAGCAGAACCAGGAGATCATTATACACGGCAACAAGACTATATGACGATCAATTCTGATGGACATGACTCTTCAACAATGAAATGTTTCAAACCCATTCCAAGTGTTCAGTGAAGAAAACCATATACACCCAGAGAGAGGGATGTGAAATGTGGACCACAACATATCATTTCCATGATCTCTATCGATGTTTGTTTGCACTGGGCTTCCTTTCTCAGATATCTTTTGTTCATGTAGATATGATTGTTCTTGCACAGCAAGATAAGTATGGAAATATGTATACATATATTCAACTTGTCAAGTATTTTAATATAATTAACATGTAGTGGACTTCCTGCCATCTAGGGGAGGGGAGGGGACTGGGGGGAAAATTTGTAAAGGAAAGCTTTGTAAAGATCAATGTTGAGGAACTACCCATACATATATTATGCAAATAAAAAGCTTTAATTAAAAAAAGATAGAGTGAAAGAGAAACAAAGATAGAAAGAGACAAACAGAAAGAGATAGACAGACAGACAGATGGACAGAGACAGAGAGAGAGACATGGAGGGAGGGAGGGAAAGAGAGAGAGAAAGATGGAGGGAAGAAAGAAGGGAGAGAGAAAAAGAAGGAAAGAAGAAAAGACAGACAGACAGATAGACAGACAGACACAGAGAGACAGAGACAAAGACAGAGACAGAGAGAGACAGAGAGAGATGATCTATCATCCCCAGACACAATTCTAGAAATCCCTTGGTCACTGGGTTTTCCCTAGAGGAAAATCGCAGACTTCCATATTCCTACAGATGCTACTGAGGAGTGGAAGCTCTAGGGAGGCTAATCTTCTATCAGGTCAAAACTTCACACTTGGCTTCACTTTCCCATGTTGGCTTTTGCCCTTGATGGGCAATGATTTGTATGAAAATGGCCCTGGGCTTTCCTGGTATGTTCTCTTATCTGCTGCATTCTTGGTGAATCTGACTTCATTCCTGAACACCAGATACTCAGGATATCTCCAGCTCAGCTTCAGCTCCAGCTCCAGCTCCAGCTCAGCTCCAGC
>JAJPUD010003385.1:0-42388 GCA_023553655.1 Myrmecobius fasciatus | reverse complement strand
CATATATATATATATATATATATATAATTAAGAGAAGGATGGAGGATCACTGGTCTATAAGAAAGGAAGGCTTCATGGAGGAAGTGAGACTGGAGTGGAACCTTTAGGAAACATTTTCCCCATTAGTGCATTCCAACATCATAGATGCTGAAGAGAAATTAAGATATGGTCTCATCCTTGTCCCTGGCCACCCGTGCCCCCAGGGGCTCACAGAGCTATCCCCCATTTAGCCACATATTTTTTCTTTGCCCCAAACGCCACACTTTCCTACCCTAGGAAGTCTTTCTTTCCCTGCTTCCCTACCCCCAGATCCATCCAGGCTGGCCTCCTACTGCCACAGATTTTCTCTCCTTTTAGATATTCTCTTCAACCAAGGTATTGGCAGTTGGACTGACTCCTCGATCTGCTTCCAAAGAATGGCAAGACTAGGGGGGAGGGAAGAGGGGAAAAGGGATGTTGGAGATGGAGAGATGAAGAACCTGGGAGGGAGGCAAAAGGAAAAGGGACCTGGAGATGGGGAGATGGGGATTGGGACCAGAGATGAGGAGCACTATAGGAGATGGAGATGAGAAGAAGAGGAGAAGGGAGGTAGATTCCTGGGAGGAGGTCTTGACTAAGGCTGGATGGGTGGGATGGCTCATAAGAATGAATAAGGGGATCCTACAAAATTCCAGGGGGATTTCTTCACTGACACTCAGTGAGATTTCCACAAAGGAGGAATTGAGGTCTTTACCTTTAAATACAACTTTCTGAAAGCTGCCCTCCTAAATCACCTTTTGAAGTCTATTCTGCCTCTTCTCTGAACCATGACTCCTGGTTCTGCCCCCTACCCTCAGGCTGGAGGGCTGAGCCATCCAGGGGAGAGGCTTAGGTTCAAGAGGAAGGCAAGGTCTTGTTTCTACCCAGATCCTGTCTGGTGCGCTCAGCACTGCCCAGTTCTTCCTGTATGAGGCCTTTTTGGGGCAGCACTTTGAAGCTGTGGAACTAGAAGGGTATGAGCCAGAACCTGGAGACCTCTTCCTGTTTCGATTAACATCACCTGCAGGACGCTGGCTGGGGGCCCACGTGGGTGTGTACTGTGGACAAGGGGAAATCATCCACTTTGAAGGTGAGTGCTAGAGTCGGGAAGACTGAGGGAGTTGTATACAACTGTTCATTTCATGTGCACCCACATGCACACACATCCGTACATAAGGCACAGTGTAGACCCCAGAAGACCAACTTTCTGCTTACAGGAGAATTCAGATCCAATTTAGAGTTACTTTAAGTACTAGGTAGTTAGTACTAGACAGCTAGGTGTTGTGGATAAAGTACAGAGCCTAGAGTCAGGAAGACTGATCTTCAAGTTCAAATCCAATCCCAGGTACTTATTAGCTGTGTATTCTGACCCTGGGCAAGTTAGTTAGCCCTGTTTGCCTCAGTTTCCTCATCTGTAAAATAAGGTGTAAAGTGGTAAACTACTATTGCCAAGAAAATCCCCAGTGGGATGACAAAGAGTTGGACATGACTGAAAAACAAGTGAAGGATTTCGTACATGTGCTCAGTCCTATTTTAAGGAGAAAACACTTCCTTCCCTCAATTTAACAAGTACCTACTAAGAGCCTGGGATTTCTACATGGACAGCACCAAGCACAGCGTGTGGCATAAAATAAGCACTCACTAGATGAGGGGGAATGGGACAGGGATGAGGAGGTGGGCATTTGTTAAGTGACAAGGCTGAGGAAAGATGAAGGAAGAGATGAGAAGAAGGGGTTGCAGAGTCTGGGGGAGTAAGCCGGTTGGCAGAGGGTGAATGAAGGTTAAAGGAAATAGAAGGATAGGATTGGAGTGTAAGGGATGAGAGAGATTGTGGAGGACTGAAGATGAGGTCTGGGAGTGATAGCGGATGTCGGCTGGGGAAGTGAGAGGCTTGGTGGGGATGAAGGATGGGGAGGGGAGAGTTCGGAAGGTGACAGGGCTGGAGCTGGATGGTAAGCGCCAAACTGAGTTGCAGGTGACCTGCGGCAGTACTGGAGGGTGATATCGGTTAATGGTAGAGTTGGAAGCAAGAGGGCGTGCCGCGTCACCCAAAGGGCCCTTTTCCCTTCTCCCTCTCCCCAGGGAGACCTCCCCCAGGCCCCCAGGCTTTTCTGGGTCCCTGGGAGGGCATGGTGTCCAAGCAGGGCCGGCGGCAGCTGCTGCGCTCCCGCTCGCTTTGGCGAGTTCTTCGGAAGAAGGGCGGCGTGGACCGCAAGGCGCTGAAGCGGAGGGTGCAGGAGGCCATGGATGCGGACGTTCTCCCATATCACCCGACCCACAGCAACTGCGTCCACTTCGCCTTGACCCTCCTGGGCCAGGGGACAGCGCTGCAAGGCCTGAGTGTCCAGTGAAAGTGACAAGGTGGGATCCGCCGCCGTTTCCTCTTCCCTCCCCGCCCTCCAGGGGCCTGGCTCCGGAGCAGCCCCACTTGTCACCCCCATCCCCCGAAGTTCCCAAGACTGCCAGAGGAGGGGAAATGGGGGGAGGGGGAGAGGGATGCGTGCCCGAGGAGGAAAAATAATGCACTTGAATGCATGGCGAGATTCTGCTGCAGGCCCAGAGCCGGATTCGGAATCCTGACTTTGTCATTAGGACCCATGTCACTGGGCAAGGCGTCCCCCTTCCCCACGCAGGCCTCAGTGTCCCATACTTCCCCTGCCGTCTGCCGTCCCGTAGATGGAGGGGAGTACTTGGGATCGTGGCTCTGCGGGGTCAAACGTGACCCAGCCCCTTTCTTCCCAGCTCTCTGCGGCCTTGGATTTGGATGCGGACTTGCCCATGACCGCATCTTAGCTCTCCCAGAGGCCTAGAATCACCTCTGGCAGCGTTTCCAAGGACAAGCTTAACAGGATCTCATTAAACTGTTCTCTGCAGACTTGGTGTGGGCTCTCCATTCTCAGAACCTCAGAGGAGCCAGGGGATCCAGAAGAAGGCTTGGGGTGGAGTGTGGTCCGACCCACTGCCTCCTGCTATTTTTGAGGGCCCCTGGCAGGTAGTAGTGACAGACAGCTAATCTCGCGGTAGGAAGAGATCTCAGTGGCCATAATCGTACCCCTGAAACTTTCTACCTGAAAGAGTAATGACCAGTGACCTGGCCACTTAACCTTTCTATTTCTCAAATGTCTCTTTTGTAAACTGGAGATCACACTCGTCTTTATTACTAGAGAGATTGTTTGGTGAGGCACAAATGAGAAAACAAAAGAAAAATGATATATACACATCAGTACTGTAATCATTCCTGCCTGCACCAATTCCACCTCAAATCCTGCAGAGGTTTTCCTTCCCCTGGCAGGAGCACCTGACTTGCAATCACTTTAGCAGAGTGGGGTCCCTTAGTTACTGCCCCTTCTGTCAGCAGCTTTCCTATTTTTTGTGCCTTCTGTTCTCAAACCCTTGTGGTTACCTTTTCCTCTCCTGTTCCTATATTCATCTAGTCATCTCATCTGCTTTGGCTTTAAATGTCCCAAATTGGGGACATCTACTGGTGATGTGAAACTCACCTCTGTTAAGTACTCAACAGTAATTATGTAATCATCCTATGTCCCTCTGGAACAGTTATTTGATTTATAATTTCTTTCAGTATATGCATATTATATGGGCAGTTTTCTCTCTGATCCTCAAAACATTGTGTCTTTATTCAAGCATGTTTTTTTGTCTAAGAAGCTCTGTCTCTTTTTAAACTGCTTTTGGTCAGAGTTCCTCATACAAATATTCTTTTCTTTCCCCTTTTGGATGTCCACAAAATAGTAGCAATATATAACTTCAAAAATTGTATAACTACCTCATGAGTTGTCATGCCCAAAAAAAGACTCCTCCTTCTGTAATCAACCTTAGTATTTAGAAATCCTTCCAAATTTTAGCCTCTTCAGTTAATCACTCAATAAGCATTCTCTATGAAACCTGGGCTAGGGAACTCCAGGTCATAAGGTCTCTTGTCACTAGAGGGCAGTGCACTTTCCAGGGAAATCTCCATTTCCCAAAGGAAGGGTGGAGAGGGAATTTGACAAACCCTTTGCTTTATAGAGGTTGGGATTTATTTGGGACTAGTTCAAACAGTTAGGTCAGTGCCCTTTAACACCAGCATGCCCCACAGCTCCTACTTCTTAAGGTCCTTTACTTGAGGAGATGTGGTGAGTAGTTTGCTGAGGGAAGAAAGTTCCAAAATACATCAATTCTTAACGTGCCCCTACCCATCCCATGCCTTTCTCTCCCCATTTTTCAGTCCATGTGCCTCATCTTAAAATAAAATGTGCCTCTTAGTAATAATAGTATTTATATAATGCCAAATATGTATCAGGTACTGTGATAACTCCAGATCTCATTTTACCTATCTTAATTTGATAGAACAATCCTGGGGTGTAGGTGCTATCATAATCCTTGTTTTTCAAATGAAAAAACTGAAGCAGACAGAGGTATACTGATCTGCCCAAGTTCCCACAGTAAGTAAGTATCTCAAAGACTATTTGAACTCGGATCCTTCTGACTATGGACTCAGCCCTATTTAGGAAATTAACTTAAATATAAATCCTACTCATGAGTCAGTAGTTAATAAAGAGTTAGCTTGAAATAATAGATAAATATGAGTGTTTGACAACAGTTGGACTCAAGGAAAAGTCTTTTGCAAGATAATTTGTTTGTACTGTACTTAGGACATTTTTTGGTAATCTTTTGGGGATGACATAAACATGCCCCACACATAATATGCATTTAATAAATATTTATTGAATAGAATTTAAATTCTGTTAGTTCATCTACTGCTAGGACAGAGGAAAAGCTGAAACATAGGGAAAAAAGAGTGAAGTGGAGATATTATTAGATCAAAGTGCCAGGATGTAATGAAAGAGCACTAATTTAAGAGACCAAAAAACAAAAATAAGAACCAAGATTTGAGGCTGAGTTCTACCACTTACCTCCATGTGACCTTGGCCAAATTACCTCATTATACCTCAGTTTCCTCATTTGATCAATTGGTTCTTCCAGGTCTCTATATATTAATATGGTGGTATAGAACTCAGCTTCTTAAACTTTTTCCATTCTTGACCCTTTTTTTGCTGGAAAATTTTTTTTTACTTGACTCTGGGTATACATGTATATAAAACAAGAATGCAAATCAAACATTTACTGATAATAAATCATGTTTGCAACCCCCAAATTTAGTTACACCACCCTGTATGAGGTTGAAACCCACAGTTTAATAAGCTTTGCTATAAAAGAACAACTAGCTACCACAGTAGATAGTATTACAGAACATAGGTTCAAGTTGTCTCCTTGTCTGGAATAAAGAGAGATCTCTTTTGACTGTACATCTTAAATTGAAAGATAAGAGAAGTGGATGGAGGCCAGAAAATGGATATGAAAATGCAGACAATTCTCTAAATTTAACTCTCCTGAGTCAGAGGGACCTAGGTCACATAGATTTATACTGTTGGATATGTGTGGCTCAAATTTAGTGGTTTTTAACTGGGTGGTTCCAATTAAAGTGTCTATTGTTCTTTTGATTCTGCTCTCCTCACTCAGCAACACTTAGATATTAAGCACAGGAAAGACCTCCATAGGAAGGCTAGCTCATGGAATTCCTTTGTCTAGTGAGGAGGCACAGTGCAAATCCTACATAAATTAAACTAGGGATATAGGAGCAAAGAACTCAGGGAGGTACTGAATTAAGGGAACTGAGATAGTGACCCTTCCAACTTGGTAGAGAGAGACACACAATGAGCTAGGACTGGATCCGATGGTAATTAAGCATTAAACCTAGAAGGAAAGAGAAACCTAAATGTAAACATCATCTTTCAATCATATAACCTTTGCCTACCCCCACTCCAGCAAAAGAGAATTGGATTTTGAGTGAGTGCCTGGTTTTCATGGTGACTCTGAGACGGCAGATGTTTGGCTTTGGTTTTTCAGTTCTAAATCCTCGGATTTTCCTGACAAGCATAGGAAGCCTTGTTTGAAGTCGTTTCTTTTGTTCTGTTTTTACTACACGGTGAGGGATTAGAGAAGAAAGTTCAGTTCCTATTCCACACCGATTATAACTTCTAATGAACAAGATGAGCCTCTCAAAGATGAATGCATATCGGTGAAAAAAAGCCACTTGAAGATTGTTTTTCAATTTGGCAATTTATATCCTTAGTGCCTACCACATAAGAGGGCTAGGGGATAAATAGGGGTAGGTGGGCTTGAGATTTCAGATGAGGGGACATCCCCTGCTAATGCAGACCGGGACTTCCTATTACTAGTCTTAGAAAGTTGTCTTGGGGCAGCTAGGTGGCGCAGTGGGTAGAGCACCAACCCTGAAGTCAGGAGGACCTGAGTTCAAATTTGATCTCAGACACTTAACATTCCCTAGCTGTGTGACCCTGAGCAAGTCACTTAAGCTCAATTCCCTCAGCCAAAAAAAAAAAAAAAAAAAATTGTCTAGACTCCGGATTGGCACAGAGGACTTGCCTAAGATCACACAGCCAAGAATGAGTCCGAGATAAGACTTAAATCTCGTCTATCTTACGTCACTGTTTCTCACACATAGAAGATTAATCAATTCATGTTGTTCCCTCACCTCTCTATCCATTATCACAGGATAGCTTATTCTTTCCAAGGTCTGGCTCCCATCTGTCTCCCGGGAGAGAGGGAAGAAGCCCCTACTTGGAAATGTCGGAAACCTCCTTCTATCCCTTTAAGAGGAAGGGACGTCCTTTGGGGAGGGGGGGTTTCCTAGTTCACGTGAGGATGACGTCACAGCTCCTCGGTTGAGGCGGGGAGGAGCCAGGTGCCTGCTGCAGTATCCACGCCCCTCCCCCCTTACTCTTTTCCCCCCCCTTCCTTTCCGGGAGCCTGGCCCTTTAAGAAGCTCAGCCTAGATTTTGGATTCCTAAATCCCTGCTCCAGCATCGTCAGGCACACCTTGCTTCCTTCAACCTCCCGCGGCCCGGCCTTGCCTCCCGGACCCTGACCACCATGTCGGCCGCTCCAGCTTACAGCGAGGACAAGGGCGGCTCCTCCAGCCTCGGGGAGCCCGAATACGGTCACGACCCGGCCAGCGGCGGCATCTTCTCCTCAGACTACAAGCGGTAAGGCGGGCCCCGGAGGATGGAGCAGGCTGGGATGCGGGCCCCCGGCTCCAGGAAGAATGCCCTTCCTGGCAACCGGGCCTGGGGTTTATGGGGAGGGGGCGGGGCTATCAACCCGGTCCCACTTTAGCAAATGTGGCCCGGGGGTGATGGCTTGCACTCGCAGCTTTTAGAGGGAAGAAGTCATTCTTGCCCCTAGCTACCAGATCCTGCACCGTGCTAGGAGCTACTGAACCCTTCTTCTCACCTGTCCCCTCACCCCGCATCCTTGTCCCTTAGAGGCCTCCTTCTTCTGGGCGAGGGGAACCCAGATCTCGGTCTCAAATTCAGACCCATGGGGGACCAGGAGAGGGGACAGGGAAGCTGCAGAAGGTATAGGGTGAGACTCAGGACTCAGATCAGGAAAAGATATTGCTCCTATGGAGTGGGGCATCAGAACCTGGGAGGATAAGTCTGGAGAAAGCGAAGAGACGTAGGGGCAGAGGAAGGAAATCTGGAATACAAAGGGGGACCTAGGAAAAGGCTTTGTGGGAAGGAATATATAAAGCTACCTGGGCAGAGGTAGCCTGGAGGTTGGCGGAACAAGCTTATGAGGACTATGCTTTGACAGCATGGGGATTTGGGGAGAAGGAGACACCCGATGGGGGGAGAATGGTTGAAGACCCGGTTGGATGGAAGTAATTGAGGACCTTGGAGAAGGTTTGGGGGAGAGGAGGAACCTGGAGGCCTGCAGAAGAAGGGAGTGAAGGGAATAGGGCGGGAGACTGGTGGCTGAGTAATGAAGTACCTGGGGTAACGTGACAGTATAAGATCTGAGTGGTTGTGTGAAGACCCTGGACTGGACGAGGACCGGAGTGTTCTTGGAGACTGGTGATGGCGTTCGGGTGAGGGGAGGGGAAACCCATAAGTGGAGAGATTTGGGGAGAAACAGTGGAAGAAACTGGAGAGCCAGAAGCAGACCTAATTTCATCCCCGGAGTAAAATACCTGAGCGCTAGGGCGGGAGAGGGTCCCAGCGACTAGTGGGAGCCAAGTCTGTTTGGGGGGATTTGTCAGTCCCGACCCCGACAGTGGCCACCGCCACTCCGAGGTCTTCCTGGAGTTCTGTCAGCCCCGGACCATGGACAGCTCTTCCCCCGCCTCCTGCTTTTAAGCTCCACCCCGCAGCCCTTCCTAGCCTGTGACGTAGGGGGCGTGAGAAAACGGGGTAGCTGGGGGCGGGGAGGGGTGATGGGACTTCGAGGTGCCGGCCGTAGAGGCCTGCTTTTTGTTCTCCCGGGTCTTTGTGTGCGATTCCAGCCCTAATCTGCAGTTGATTTACTTATCCCTCTCTCAGCCCGGCGTGAGGTGGGACTTACGTAGCCCAGGTTCGCTCCGAGGCACTGCTGACTAGGGGATCACCCCTCCTCTCCCCGAGCCCGTCATCTCCCCACCCTATCTGGAGGCAGGGCCATGAAGCTGGCTCCGAAGCACGGGGAGTTCCAGGATATTCCTCTCTGCCCCGAGACCCCAAACCCAAACTCTTTTCTAGATGCCTTCTCTGCCTTTATATATATGCGTCCCCTTCCCAGTTATTCCTCCCCCTTCCCCACAAAATCTAACTAAAATTCCCGTCGGCGCCTCCATACCTAATCCCAACTACAAAAGTCCTTCCCCACTCTCCCTGTCTCCCCAAGTCTTCCTGGAGGTTCCCTACCCCAGGAAACATCTGCTAGGAGAAGTCCAAGCAGTAGAATGTTCCTGTGGAGTTGGAGGAAACAGTGAAGAGACGTTAGCAAATCCCATTAAATGTCACAAGTGTCAGGTTCTCATCCACTATGGAAATCTCCACCCCCAAGCCCGTAATGCCTTATTTCTATAAATTTTAAAAGGTTCATATATGTCATACTCCTTGCATCTCTGGCCAGCCCACACTTCCACCTTATCAGTGCCTCTGGTTCAATCAATCAATAAGCATTTATTAAGTGCCTACTGTGTGCTCAATATTGTATTAAACTTTAGGGATACAAAAGAAGGTAAAGACAGCCCTGCCCTCAAGAAGCTTATAGATTAGATTGGGGAGGGGGAAGAGAAGGGAAGCAGAAACAATATGCTAATTACTATGTATAAATAATCTGTGGAGAGAATATATTAGAAATAGTCGAAAGAAGAAAAGTACTAGAATTAAGGAGGATCAGGAAATGATTCCTGGATTTTAGTTGGGACTTAAATGGGAAGCCAGGAGGCAGAGAGGAAGGAGGGAAATCATTCAAGGCATGTACAGCCAGTAGACGTTCCCAGAGTCAGGAGATGTTTTCTAGGAACAACAAGGAGACCAATGTCAAATCAGTTAAAAACACAGTGGATGTGGGGAAGGGTAAAGAGCAAGAAGACTGAAAAGGTGGGAGAAGGGGAGGGCCAGGGGTTGAGGGTATTTGAAAGCCAATTTTCAATTTGTTCTTAGAGGTGAGGAGAGCCACTGGTGTTTCCTGAATAGGTAGTAAGGTCAGATGGAAGAGTTGCAGTGGATATAGAGTGCTGGGTCTGGAGTCAGGAAGCCAAATCTTCCTGAGTTCAAATCTGGCCTCAGACACTTACCAGCTGTGTGATGCTGGACAAGTCATTTAATCCTATTTTCCTCATTTCCTCATCTGTACAATGAACTGCATAAAGATGCCATTCCAATATCTTTGCCAAGAAAACTCCAAATGGGGATAAAGAGACAGACAGGACTGAACAATAATGTCAGACCTTGAATTTAAGTGTGGATTGGAGTGAAGAGAGACTTAGGGGGAGAGATCAACCAGCCAATTATTGCAAATAATGCAAAACTGGGTTTGAGGTTTTTGGATGGTGACAGAGGAGATGAGGAGATGTATTCTATCTTTTACAAAGACAAAATCAACAGGACTTGGCAAAAGATTGGCTTTTTGGTGTAGGGAGAGCTAAAGAGTAGGAATTCTTTGCCTGGATAATTGGGCAGTTATGGGGAAGTTCAACAGTTATGGGGAAGTTGAAAAGAATGTTTCCTTCATAACTCCTCCCAGTGAAACTCCATCTTATTAAAACTCCTATCTACCTTATGGTCCCAGTTTGGAATGTAATTGTCCTATCTGTGTGACACCTTGTTTTGGTGTCCTAAGTTACAGGGTTGTTATAAGGAAAGTACTTAGGATACTTTAGAATACTTTATAATTGTGAGCTATTATATAATTGTTATACAATTTTTTTATTCCAGTGGTGGTGGTCTCTCTCTACTGCTTTCTCTCACTTAGACTAAGATGAGGTTGGTTATTTCACTCCTTAAGATAGGAGCAGAATATTCTCTTAAGACAGAGTTTAGAACAAAGCCCAGTCTCCTAACTTCTACTTCCTAGACTTCCAAATAGTCAAAGTAACCCTTTGGACTTTCCTGAAGGTTCTACCATTCTTGACAACAGGTGACACTTAATGTGAGGAAAATTACAGGCTAAAATCAAATTTCTGAACTTTCATTAGGTTCACATTAAACTAAATGAAGTTTATCCTTCCTGAGGTTCACTGGCCCCTCTGGGGCAATTACAAGGAAAGTTCTGCTCCCATCTTCCACTTTTTTTTTCTTGTGGCTTCTCCATTGCACTGAGCCCCTTTGGGATTAGAGAAAAAGACTAGGTGATAAAGTAGCTTCTTTGGTCTAAAATAAGACTCATTTGTAATTCAGAGAGAGATCTAAGCTCAGTAATTTATCTCTCAAGTATCTGTCTCACTCACAAAGGAAGGCTAATGAAGATCATGAAAAGAGCACTGGGCTTGGGATTCAAGAGAACAGAATCCTTGTCCAGAGTTCTGCTACTAACTAGATGCATGACTTCATGTTGATAATACTTTCTAGGTCTCATCTGTAAAATGAGATAACAGAAGTTCTTAATGTGAAGACCATAAATTTAATTGTACTTGGAGAAGAAAAAAATTATTTTTATTTTCACAAACCTCTAATTGAAATTTAGCATTTTCTTTAATTATAGATAAAAAAATAACCATTATTCTGAGAAGGGGACTATGACACAAAAAAGAAGTCCTGATCTAAAGTCTTTTCAGATCCATGATTCTGATTCACTAACTTCCTCATGTACCTTCTCCTCTTTCATGCTCATTCCTCAGAATTCCCATCAATATCTCCACCCCAGTTTAACTAAATCCCATTTTGATTTCTTCATCCCTCATTGCCATCGATGTCCCACTCCTACTTCTGTCCTTCTTACATCTTGTTTCTTCCATATCTATATCTGCTTGCATCTCCCATCATTATTTTTCCCCAAAAAATTCCCACCCCCCCGCAAAACCCACTGAGTTTTTTGAAGAATACTTTAATTATCAAATAACACCCCAATCCTTCGCCCCCACCTCCACCACTACACAGAAATCTTCCCTCAGAATCTCGAAGAGGGAAAGGGGAAATTGGAGCTGACCCTTGCTGCCCTCCCCTTCTCATTGCTTTTCCATCCAGACTCCAGCTGTCCCATAACAGCATCACATTTCTGAGTTTCCGTGGAGCTTGGGCGGGTGGAGTATCAGTGAGGGCTCAGTGAAGCAGGGACTGAGTCACAGATCAGCTGGGGAGAAGAGAGGAGGGGAGAGAAGAAGGAGGCGGACTCTGTCTGCCTGGGGGGAGCTCTGGTGTCTAGGACCAGATTTAGGGGTCTCGAGGGAACCTTGGTATCCAAGACACGAAGCCTGCTGACGCCAATGCAGCGGTTCCTGCAGCTCCCAGGGACTATGGTGAAGCCTCCGGGGAGCAGGGGGGGTGAGGAGGCAACCAGCCCTGTTCTAACCCCGGAGGGGGGGACCCCAGCCTGGTACCAAGCCCTGCAGCCAGATGAGCTACGGCAGCTCCAGACCTCTGAACAGGATGTGTCCCTTGAAGGTGGTTCTGATGGGACTAGCCACAGCCAGCCTCTACGGTATGAAGCGGGGGGAGCCTCCTCTGGGGACCTCCATAAACCCCAGGAGATGGCGAGGGGCAATTTTCCAGGCTGAATCCCTGGAGCTGAGCTGATCTCATTCTCAAGGGGAATCTGCCTAGGATGTGTGAAAGGAGGAAAGAAGTATTAGTTTGGGTGTGGAGGGGGGAGAGAGATACAAAGAGAAGAGGTGTCTGGATTGTGTGAGAGGGATAAAATGCAGGAATTGGGGTCCAGGTATATACAGATACGTACATATATATATATTGTGCATGCAGAGTGGGGGCAGTTCTAGATTTGAAGAGGATATAGCTTGGTACAGAGAATATATTTGTGAAAAGAATTCTGAGATGGGAATTGGATTGCTCATGGTGACCTCTGGGGTTTCCCCATCCATTAGACCCAGGATGAGGATTGGGGTGACTGGTAAAAGCTTTTTGCAGATTGAAGGACTAAGTTCTGGGGGCATCTTACAGAGGATGATTTCAAAAATCTTCAAAAGCCTTCTCCAACTTTCCAAGCAGTTGCTTGGAAGGGCTATAAGAGAAGAGCATTTTTCTTGCCATAGTGCATAGAATATCTTAGGAAATTGGGCTTTAATTTCCCTTAATGACCCTGCACTCATTGGTACCTCTATGGCAGACTTCACCTATCCTCTAGAAAAGGTGATTTCTCTTCCCTCTGGCTAGGATAGGGTCAGAAGTGAGGAATGAAGCCAGAGGACCTGGGGTCAATACAGGGCTAGCCTAGACTGTAAAGGGATCCTTCTATAAGAGATTAATATTTCATGCCCTTAGGGGTATCGCTGATTCCATCTCTCCCTCCCTCCCATCAAAGTGTAGAGTAGGCAGCAACAGGAGGGAGGGGGAAAGAACTGGAGGATGTGTTAGGGCCTGCCAGATGGCCCTCTATCCATCTAATAGACTCTGGCTATTGGGGAGGGTGGGACAAGGGGAATCTGTGCACCTGCTTCAACACAACCAAACCCAACAAATATTTATTAATACTCTATACAAGAAACTGTGCTAGATTCTGGAGCTGCAAAAAAACCATGAAAATCAATTCTTGCCCATAATCAACAAGCATTTATTAAGTGCCTACTATGTGGCAGATATTGATTTGTGCCTTGGGGATAAGGGCAAAAAACAGTCAAGGAGCTCACAGAACATACAGCTATATACATACAAAATATATATATATATATAGGATAAATAGAGATTATCTACACAGGAAATATACCAAAATTACAAGAACTCAGAAAGGACTTCTTATAGAAGATGGGATTTTAGGTGGGACTTGAAGGAAGCCAAAGCTGGTGGAGATAAGGAGAGAGATAATTCCAGATGAGACATTTTACTGGAATGTGTTGTTGTTATTGTTTACTCTTCATTCTCCAAGAGAACCAAGACATCACAAGGGCTTGAGTTCTTGACTTGTAAGCTAAGAACCCTGGGAAAAAACTAAATAATGAGGGAGATTCAGAAAGAACTAGAAGGAATCTTAGAATTTTGAGAGGGAGCAGTAAGAAAGAGTGAATTCTAGACATGCAAAAGAGCTAAGAAATGGAATACTGAGTTGGGGAAGAGTGACTGTAAATAAGGGTATGTGAAAATGGAGTAATGTAGAATAAGCCAGGAAGAGGAGTCTAGCACCAGAGTGTGAAGGGATTTAAATACCAAGCTGAGGAATCTGATTTTTATCCTGTAAGCAATAGGGAGTCACATTTTTTTTTTTTTTGAGCAAGAGCAGAGCATGATCAGCACTTGTTTTAGGAGAATTATTTTGACATATCTATGGAGAATGGATTAAAGATGGTAAATGGGAATACAATTTTGAGGTTGCCTTTGATCATACACTAATAAATGTCTGAGGTGTCAGCATTAATCAGTAAGCATTTATTAACCTACTATATACAAGACATTGTACAAAGTGCTTGGTATAAAAAGTAAAAATTAAAATCTATTCTTAAGATACTTATACTTTATCAGTAAAAAAAAAAACAAGTTATATATTGGAGTCTGTAATCAGAATTAAATTGATCGTGGTTCTTGCCATCCCTGATCTGGGCTCAAAATGTCTAAAATTGGGTCTCCTTCAGCAGCAGGACAGGTCAAACTGGGGTTTGTTCATAAAACTTTCAGGGACCAGGTAGGTAGGTGATAATGGAGGTCAGAAGGAAGCAGTCCAAATAAGTGGCTAGTTGGCATCAAGAAGTCCAATGTCAGGAAAAAGAAAACCAGGTATTGGGGGTGGAATGTAGGGAGAGACTTTTGGTCTCTGAAATCATTTTAAATTCAACAGTTTGCTATATTTAACTACATTTATTTGTTAGAAGGGAGGATTCTACTGCAGGTGGGAAGGAATATGCCATTGGGAAATGACAGTGATGTGGTTTTAAAGGAATATCAATGGAACATTAAAACAAATAATTGTAGAACCAAGGGGGGACTCTTGTGTTAGGAAAAGTGAATAAATTTAGCTCAGGGGTTCATGAGATAAGGCTGGGAACCCAGTTATGCAATGTTAAATAGGGATTAGTCACACATATACAGGAGGAGAAAAGCAAAACAAGTAAAGAATGCTATATAATTATAGGGAAGCTAGGAATTCTAACAGGGAGAGGTAAGGAGGAGGTATATTTCAGATATGCAAGGAAACCAGGAGATAGTATTGAGTTGAGGAGCAGTAGGTAAACCATGTATGTCACACACATACAAGTAAAGAATGTTACAAAATATAGTGACATGTTGATCCAGAGAAGAGAGGAGAGAATGAATCTCCGTCTTTTGTTTGAAGAGGTGGAAAACTGGATTTGAAATGTTGTATGTACTGTCAGATGCATTCATTTTGGCAGCTGTTGCTCAAAAGTTTTTGTTGGTGGTTTTGTTGTTGTTGTTGCTTATTTAGTTAAGGAAAAGAAAGATATTCAGAAATATTTTTTATGTAAAAACAAAAAGCATTTTATGCTATTTTAAAGACTGAAGTGGAGTTCAATTCAGAGTATAGACCAGCAGTCAAGTGACTAGATATTAATCGCCAAACTATAACTTAGGGTCCTTTATATACTCTGACCCTATCGAGTAGCAGAATTAATTCAAGAGTCTAGAGTAAAGATGAAAATGATTATTGCTCCTTAAAGGTCCCCCACATCAAGCCTTCTTCTGTCCTGTACAATTTATTATTGTCTACTAGGCAAGGAAAATTCAAAGACAAAAATGACATAGTTCCAGCTCTCAAAGAACTTACAGTGTTTCCATGTAATTATTAAATTACAATTATTAATTAAGCAAATATTAAATATATGGCAAATTTTATGAAGTAATTTTGAGATGGAGTGTCAACTGGGGAGAGGTTAGCAAAGGCTTTGTGGAGAAGATAGCCTCACAGCTCTGTCTGTGTCTCAAAGGATGCTGGGGCTCTTAGAGATAGAGATATATATTCTAGACAAGGGGGAAAGTGGGTACAAAGGTACAGAGCTGAAAGATTAAATTTCATGTATATGGACCGGATCTCAAGGAAAAATCCCTGGTCACCATTTTTACTAATATAGACCTCTGTAAGATGTATAACAGAAGTAGATGAATATAAGTAAGACAGGGACACCGAGGATACAGTGATGCTGTTTGCTTTGTACAGTGGTCCATTCATCTTCCCACACTTATGAATGGTTTATCATTATGAGTTGATATCAGCCGACATGTGGGATACTAGCCTATTTTCTGGATAGCAGATGACATGCTGTCCATATATAGTTTTGGAAAGACTTAGCAATTAAGAGAATTAAGATAGTCAACATGAAAAAGAAGATTTGGGTAGGTGAGGACATTGGGTATTAAAGGGATTTTATGTGCAAGAGAGATTAATTTTATTTTACTTGGTTCCAAAGGACACAATTGGGTGAAAGTAACACAAAGGTAGATTTCAGCTCAACATATAGAAATTTTTCCTAACAACTAGAACTGTTCAAAAATGAAATGGGCTACCTTGTGAAGGACTGAGCTCCCCATCAATCAAGGTCTTCAAGTGGAGGTTGGGTAGTCCCTTATCAAGAATGGCATAGAGGGAAGGGGGTTAAACTGGAGGTGTGATCAAGTCAAGTCAGCAAGCACTGATTAAGAGCCTGGTATATGCCAGGCATTGTACTGAACTCCATAGGTACAAAGAGAGGCAGAAATAATCTCTTGTTTTTAAGAGGTTCATAATGTAATAGGGGAGAGACCACATGCAAACAACTATATACTATATATATATATATATACAGGATAATTTAAATATTACAAACTATATGATATTAAATATCATTTAAATCATGTACAGGATGAATTGGAAATAACCTTAGAAGAAAGTCACAAGAATTTAGGGTAACTGGGAACAACCTCCTGCTTGGGGTTTTATCTGAGACTTGAACAAAGCCAGGAGACAAAGAAAAAGAAGGAGAATGTTCCTTCTAGGCATGGAGGGAAAGAGTCAGTTAAAATACATGGATTTTGGAGAAGTCGTGTCAGATCTGAGGCTAGTGTCGCTGGATTGCAGAGTTTATGGAGGAGAAATAAGTAAAATGAGGAAAACAGGAGGGACTCAGGTTATGAAGGGTTTTAAAGGCCAAACACAAGGTTTTATAGTTGATGGTGGATAGTAGAGAGCCACTGAAGTTTATTGAATTAGGGGAAGATGGCAGTGTGACATGGTCTGACATTTGCTTTAAGATTAATGGATGAACTGGAATGAGAAGGAATGAGGCAGAGAGACCAACCAGCAGGCTGTTATAGTAATACAGGTATGAGAAGACAATGGTCTGCGCTAGGATGGTGTTTGTGTGACCAGTCTTAAGGAGACTGCTTGTAGGAAAAATATGAAATTATGAATCCACAGGACTTGGTAATAGATTGGATATGGTGGGTAAGTACAAGAAGTTGAAGATGATAACCAGCTTTTAAAGTTAGATGATTGAGAGAATGATGGCACCTTTGACAAGAACAAAGAAATAGATTTTTTGAGGGGAAAGATAATGGGCAAGATAATTTAAGATTTCTAAGGAACATCCAGTGTCTAATAGGCAGTTGACTGGAGGTGAGAAGGGAGGTTAGGGCGAGATAGATTTGAGAATTATCTACACAGAGAAGATAATTGAATCCCTGGGAGCTGATAAGATCCCCAAGTGATAAAGTACAGAAACAGAAGAGGGCCCAGGACAGAACACTGGAGGTCAAGCACAGGTAGTTAACCTGGATGGAGAGTCATGCAAAAAGCCCAAGAAGGAATTGTGAAATATTAAGGAAGGAGACTTAAACAGTGTCTTGGAGCGTTAAGAGAACAGAATATCAAAACATGGACCCCCCCATCCAACCATGTCCAGGACTGCAGAGAGGTCAAGATGTATGAGGACTGAGAAAGGGCCATTAGATTTAGCAGTGAAGAGATCATCAGTACATTTGGAGGGAGTAGTTTCTGTTAAATGGTTAGAAGCCAGACTGTAAGAGTGTGAGAGGAAAGGAAGTGGAGGCAACAAATGTAGATGGCTTTCTTAGGGACTTTGACCATGAAAGGAAGAAGAGATGTAGGATCATGGTTGGGGATTGTTTATGAACAGTAGGGCAAGATCAGTAGACAAGGGGAAATTGAAGATTAGGGAGACAGTGGAAATGTTAGGGAGCTATCTACTGGAGAAACTGAAAAGAATGGCCTCATTTGTACAAGGCTTTGCCTTGGCAGGTAGCTGTCTCTTAAATGGCCTCTGAGGTTCCTCTGACCTTGTAATTCTATGATTTTGTTGCTATGGTGACACCAGTTCCAAGCCAAGCTAAGAACAAGTCCCTTCATTCTCCAACAAT
Source organism: Myrmecobius fasciatus (assembly GCA_023553655.1). Lineage (NCBI taxonomy): Eukaryota > Metazoa > Chordata > Mammalia > Dasyuromorphia > Myrmecobiidae > Myrmecobius > Myrmecobius fasciatus. Next base: position 24,557 of record JAJPUD010003385.1, on the reverse strand, counting down.
GAGAATTTCTGGGTCACATCCTCTCCTTGACAAACAGCAGATCTTCTCGAGGTGAGCACAGTATTGTGCTGGAATCAATGTTAAATTTTCAATGTGAATAATTATACCTTAGAACTTGGCAAGTGCTACAAATTAGAGCTAGATTTGTTATTTTTGTTGATTGTCTCTGGACTTAAGAAAATAATGGAGAAAATGTTAAATGATGTAGATTAAATTTAAAAGTGTGCTGTGCTTTTTCAGAAATTCCATTATTATACATTTACCAGCATTGATCACTGCATGTTACCCCGAATGCCAAGGACCTCTCATGGTTCTGAGGTTCTCAAGGGTATTATTAAAGGTTCGTTTCACAAACTGACAGAGTGATATGTAGTACTTCCGACAAATCTTTTATTGAAAAGTCAAGCCTAGGAAATCCTCAAAACTCAACAGGCTTGTTATTCCATGAATTATGCAAGTGCACATACCTTCTTGGTGTGCCTGGAACACAGTAGGTGTTTAATAAATGCTTCTTGATTGATTACTTGCTTCTTGACCTTGTGTCACTCCTGTTCTTTTCCTCCTTAGGCCCCAAGGACTGACCCACCAGCCTTTCTGTCTTGCCTCATGTTTTCATCAGGGATTTTTCTCTTCCTTGACCCAATGCTGAATGAAAATAAGTCCAAGAGCTTCTTCCCTGCATCCCCATCCTTGAAGCAAGTACACAACCCTTTCAAGGATTTTTAGTGCTTTTTATTATTAGCAACAATGAAAAAATAAGCACAAATAACAAATATGAGGGAAATTATGAAAGATCCTTAATTTTTTAATTCAGTGACTTGGATAAAAGCATAGCTGGCATCCTCATCACATTTTCAGATAACAGATTTGGGAGGGAAGTCTTAACACAGAAACATACACTAACACAGTAGATGACAAAGTTGGGCTTTGATCCAAAGGGATCTGGACAGGATAGATTATTGGGTTGTTGTTCCAGTCCAGTAGCATAAAGCTAACTAGGCAGAAATGTAAAATCTTAGACGAGTTCAGAAAGCTAGTTTCATAATCATAAAGTAACGAATATTTCTATTGCACTTTTAGGTTTATAAGGCACTCTACATACAACATCTCATTTGGTTTTCACAACAACCCTGGGACATAGAGATTCTGTTACTATCCCCATTTTATAGGCAAAGAAACGGAGACAAACAGAAGTGACTTGTCCAGCTAGTAAGTGGCTGAGGCTGGATTTCAACCAGTCTCCTTTATTCCATGGCCAATGCTCACTATACTATCCACCTGCCTCTAAAAACAGGGGAGAAAGGTCTCATTAGATAATGTTTTTTTTAATGGAGCTTTTAGTGGCATGTGAATTATAAATTAATGGTTCAATAGCCCAGCCTAGTTAATTAAGTCTTAAACTGGGATGTCTACAATGAAAGGGATTCTAGTCTTGGCCCTATCCCAGAACACATAAGGTAATTATAACCAACCCCAATCACCAAGATGGCACATTTCTTCCCATGATCAGTGAAATTTAGGAGAGTGAGGAACCCCTGGGGAGTAGAGTGAGATAACACATATAATGGGCAAGAATTGTTTGTGCCATATTTCCATTGTGGAAAACAACTGGGCTGAGTTGGGGTTGATGGAGTTGCAGTTTCCACTACCCTATTTAGGGGTGGAAGGCTGCTGGTGTATGAGTAGCTTAGTGGAAAGCAGAGACTGACCATAATATGAAAAGCAGGCATGGTGGTAATCACATTTGGTAAAATGGTGAGATGGGTGCTGGGAAAGAAGTCGATGGAAGCTGGGAAGCGCAGTATGTCACAACCAGTGTTCCACCTTGGACCTTCCTGTGTCACCCCTGGGGTACAAAGAGAGGTAGGGGAGTTTACTAGTATTTGTATCAGTCCTGGGTCAGGTTTTGTTTTGCTACTGTGGCCACAGGACTGGTGTACCAATATGGGGAACAACTGAATATAAGTGTTGAAATTAGATCTAGTCTAACATTCCCAAGCTTGATCCCAGTTTCCAGCCCTGGAGAAGTACTCCCCTTGCTGGGTAGATTTTTCTTTCTCTTCTAAAGGCTTCTCCATCTACTTGGACACGTAGTCTCTCTAATTTAGTAATTTCTGAATGACGACTAAAATTCATGTTCTACTTTTGGTAGCAGGACTCTTCAGGTAAGAAAGCTTATTTCATATCCATATACCTTCCCACAAAAAGATGGACAAGAACAGAATTGGCTAATCATGTGCTCACATATCTAATTCATTTAACATCAGAGGCAACTAGATGGCTCAGTGATTAGGGCACTGATCCTGGAGTCAAAATCCAGTCAAAATTTGTGTTAAGATCCAGTTTAGCTGTGATCCTGGGCAAGTCATTTAACTTCTTGTAAAATGGAGATGATGATAACAGCATCTATCTCCCATGATTGCTGTGAGATTGCCAAGTGATAGAATATTTGTAAAGCATTTAGCATAATACCTGGCACATAGTAGGTGCTATAATACACGATTGTTCCATTGCATTCCATCAAGATTACTGATGTCCAGATGGAGCATCACAGAATCTGTCTTTAATACAAATATCCGTGCCTCCACTTAGCAAAGGGTTCTCCTAGAGATATCATCTCTGGCATTTCTCTGCCTTCCCTCTGTTGGCTTCCATATTAGTCTTCTACTGATGGAAATCCAGAGGATACAAACTTTACTCAACTAGATAACAGAGAACTCTTAAGTCATGGGAATCATCCATGACCAGGGGAAATTTTCTCTAGGGCAGAGAAAAAGGCATGGTTTTCTATAGGCTAGTGCAAGTGACCACATATTCCATAGACTGTTTGGGGAATCATTAACGATCCTTCATGTAATAAGCATCCTCATTGTGACAATCATTCTATAAGTATTCTACATTGGTCCATATAGACTTCACCTTCAAAAATGGCTCTAAAACTTGAATGCATCTTTTTTTAAGCATGTGCACTTGCATACACACAAACACACACACACACACACACACACACACACAGAATCCCCTTTTAAAGGGATCTCAATTTCAGAGCATATTTAGACTATACAGTTTTCACATTCTACCCCTTCCCAATGGCTTGTGGAGCAGGATGCTCAGCTACAGCCATCCCTCGTATTGTTCTTGAGACGTGTCTGACTCTTCATGACTGTATGGACCAATTCTTTCCATGGGGTATTCTTGGCAAAGATACTGGAGTGCTTGGCCATCTCCTTCCCAGGTGGAATAAGGCTAACAGAGATTAAGGAAGGGATTTATTTGCCCAGAATCATACAATCTGAGGGCAGAGCCACTGAGTCAGCTTCTATATTGTTAGTATCCCCAGTTAATGGACTTCACAGAATTGATGTAGAAATCCTAGAATGTCAGAACATGGAGGGACCCAAGGGATCACTTTGTCCATCCCCTTTTTTCACAGATGAAGAAACTGAGGTCAAACTAAATTAAATGATCTAGCTTGGATTAGATTCATGACTCTTTGCTTGCAAGACCCAAGGAATTCTGTATTTAACACTTTGTGTGTGTGTGTGTGTGTGTGTGTGTGTGTAAATATTTCAGTTACATTTGCATATATATGTCTAAAATTCTGAACATACATATATACTGTCCATATTTTCAGTATCGTGTCAAATGAAAATACTGTAGGAAGAAGGACTATTAGTCAGAACCTGCCAGTTATTTACATAAAACCAGCCGGGTCCACGTTTTCACAGCCAATCCCTCTTGGGAATGCACCATCGAGCCCTAAGTTCAAAACACTGCTGCTGACACATAATGGACCAACTGAGGCAGGAAATGATCTAAAAGAGCATCTTGTCCAATTCCATTTTTTTTTGGAGGCAGTTGGGGTTAAAGTGACTTGCCTATGGGTTGGTAAATAGCAAGTATCTCAGACCATATTTGAACTTAGGGCCAATTTTCTATCCACTTTGCCACCTACCTGCCTTTTATAGTTGAGGAAACTGAGGCTCATTCTAAATAACCTGTGGGTTCCCAAGAGTGATTCTGTGGGAGGATCCTGGAACTGAAAGAGCTTGGGATCTCCTGGGACCTCATCACAGTGCACATCCCTCTGGTTTCTAGGCTGAATCTGAACATTCTTTGTTTATCTTTTTGTCTGCAAATCCCACAGCAAGCAGACAGATCCTTTTGTCAGACCTTGAGCATCCTGTTGAAGGAGTCACACTGCAGAGGTGTGCATTTATCCCCCAGGCTCATCTATTTATGAAGGTTGTGATTCCATCAGTGATGTTAGATCCAGGGAAGAAATCAGCTCTTGGGCATGTGGGAAATGGATGGGAGTGTTAGCACCAGGGCTCAGAGTATGAGAGCATTCCTTAGAGGAGCTCCACAGATGGTGGAGGAGGAGGAGTAAATTGTGCAAGAAAATTAGATTGAGTGGAGTTTGCAGCCCCATAGAATGGGCTGTGACTCAGAGCAAATGAGAGTGGATGGCTTGAGAGGCTGGGCTTTGCTCTGCAGGGTGGTAACCCCCCTACACAGTGACACTAGTATTAAAAGCCATGATAAGCAGCCCAGGCAGATTTAATATTCTACAGCATATTGGAATATCAATGAGCTCCCTTTGTTTCCTTATAGTGAGAATAAACTATAATTATAATTTATATATTACATATAATTATGATATAATATGAAATAATAAAATAAATAATATAAAATTATAATTTATTATCACCTATAATTTACATTTTTAGAAAAGTACCTAAGGTGACCCATGTAGAAGTAGTAAGTGGTAGTATGAGAAAATCCCTAACCCTTTACTTTTAGTATTAGTCGTCAAGCATTTAAGTGCTTCATATGTGCCAGCCATTGCATTAAACAGAGAATGTTAATCAACAAGCATGCAAGTGCTTAGTATGTGCCAGCCATTGCATTAAACAGGGAAAGATAAGAACATGGGGACCTTAAAAGGGTTCAGATAATATAAAAAATCCTATATACAGTCTATATAACAGTGTCAATGAAATGTGATCTCAGGGAGAAGCACCAATGGTGGGAGCAAGAGAAAGAACAAAATTTGGAAGAGGGGAGAGTTTGGGGAGAAAGATAATGAGATCTATTTTAGATATGTTGAGTTTGAGTGTAAAGTAAAAAGAGAAGGTTCAGAATGGCACTTTGGGGGAGACATGTCTTGGTTAGTGAGCATGACCTAGATGAAGATATGGCAAAGATTCCTGATTCAGATATATAGGAGGAGAATCACCAGCAAGCAGTGTCATGAAAAGCTAAAGAAGAGGAAGTATCAGGAGGAGAGGATGATGAGCAGTGTCAATGCTGCAGAGAGATCAAGAGAGATGAAGATTGATAAAAGGCCATTCAACTTGGCAATTAAAAATCAATAGCTTTATTCTCTCAGCAATTCAGTGATCCAAGGCAATTCCAAAAAATTGTGGATGGAAAATGCATCTGCATCCAGAGAAAGAACTGTGGAAACTGAATGCAGATGGAAGCATACAATTTTCACCTTTTCTTTTTTTTTCTTTCTCATGGTTTTTCCCTTTTGTTCTGATTTTTCTTCTCCAACATGACTCATATGGGAATATTAAAAATGAATGTATAACCTAAAAAATTAAATAAAAAGTTTAAAAAATAATTTCAGAGAGACCACTTTAGTTGAAGAAGTCAAAAACCTCATCCCTCTCAGGGTCCCCTCATTCTTCCTTTTTTATAACTTCCAGTTCTACCCAGTTTGTTCCTTTATCTAGAAGTCTCTGTCATTTGTTCCCTGTCCTTATTTCAGGGACAGGAGAGGGGAGCTATTGCTCTCCTCCTAGGGTTTCTAGGAAGAGAGAAATTTAGGTGAAAAAGCAGGTGAGGGCAGATAAGAAGCAAGTTTTTACAAGTGAGTGAGAGAAAAGTGGAGACGCTGCTTGTAGAAGTCTTTCTCAAGAAGGTTAGCCAAGGGATGGAGGGGATAGATAGAGGACAATTGTTGAAATGGATAATCAATTAAGGGTTTTTTAAGGAAGAGGAAGAGATGGGCATATTTGTAGATAGGGAAAGAGCAAGTAGAGAGTCAGGGTGATAGAATAGTCAATTTGAAGGAGCAGGATGTATAAGTGCATGGAGAATCATTCTGGAGAGCAATTTGTAACTATGCCCAACAGGCTAAACAACTATGCATATATACTCTATGCCCCAAGTAATATTATTATCAGGTCTATATCAAAAAGATCAAATCAAAAGGAAAGGGACCCATTTTTATAAAAAAACCTGTTATAGCCCCTTTTTGTGGCAGTAAAGAACTGGAAATTAAGGAGATACCCATCAACTGGGGAATGGCTAAAGTTGTAGTATGATTGTGATGGAAGATGATTGTGCTATAGAAAAAGATGAGCAGATGATTTCAGAAAAACCTTGGGAAGACATGAAGTGATGCAAAGTAAAGTGAGCAGAACCGGTAGAACATTGTACACAGTAACAGCAACAATGTATGATCATCAACTGTGAATGACTTGGCTGTTCTGATTAATACAATGATCCAAGACAATTCCAAAGGACTTAAGTTGAAAAATGCTATCCACCTCCAGGGAAAAAACTGATTGAGTCTGAATGCAGATTGAAATATAATTTCTCCTTTATTTTTCTTGGGGTATTTTTGGCAACATGGATAACATGAAATTATGTTTTGCATAATTTCACATGTATAATTGATATCACATTTCTTGCCTTCACAATGGATGGGATAGTGGTAGGAGAGAGGAAGATAACTTTGAATTCAAAAAAGTTTAAATAAATGTTAAAAAAAAATCAATAACAATTTTATAAAGGATGCATTTGGAGGGGTTTGCCTTGACAAGGAGGGCCACTTCTTAAGTTGAGACATGGGTGAAGAAGGATGGGAAGAGAAAACATTTGAAGCTCTTGACATGGGGAAGAAAAGAAAAAAGGAAGTTCTCAGCTAAAAACTTTGGGGTTTCCCTCAGCAACTACAGAATTATAGGGTCCAGAAAGCAAATATAGAGTGCATGGGTCTGATGCTCTTTAAAGTATGGACATTAGATCTTCAAAGGATTTGCTAAACCAGCACAAGCTCTAAATGATGCAGTCAAGGTAGAGCCGGCTTTTCATCACAGGATCACAGACTTAGAGTTGGATGGGAATGTAGATAAAATCTGACTCTCATTTTTAGATGGAGACTAAGATGAAGATTTGCCCGAGGCACAAACAAATTAGTGGTTTGACCAAAGCCACACAGCTAGTGACTGAAAAATTTCAATCTAGGTCTCCCTAACTCCAGCTCCATTACCCACTCCACCCTACCAGGCAACTCTCTCAGCTTTAAGCATGAAACCGGGAATCTGTCTTTTAAAGGACCAGCTGACCTGAATTAGGAGAGGCTTTTCCAAGGGTTAGCTACCAGGTAGTGATTTTTTTTTTACATAGCACCTCTCAAATGGGCAGTAAAGTGCCAGTTTTGGAGTCAAGATGACTCAGCTTCCTGAGTTCAAATCTAGCCTCAGACATTTCCTAGCTATGTGAACTTGGCCAAGTCACTTAACCCTGTCTGCCTCAGTTTCCTCATCTGCAAATGAGCTGGAGAAGGAAATGGAAAATCACTCCCAATATTTTTGCCAAGAAAACCCCAAAATGGTATTATAAAGAGTCAGACATGATTGAAAAATGATTGAATTTGAAGAGATCAGTTAGGTCCTCATCACCCCCCACGTGGTTAGTGCAATAGCCTCCCAACTAGTTTTCTTGCCTCAATCCCTCCTCATTTCATTACTATTTCCAAACATCTACAGATTAATATCCTTAAAGCACATATCTGACCTTATCACTCTCCTGTTTAAGAAGCACCAGTGGCTTCCTCTTATCTCTAGACCAGATACAGACTCTTCCATTTGTCATTTAAAGCCCTGAACAATGTCTCCAGTCAAAGTCTCTAAGTTAATTATTTATTATTCTCCTTCACACACAGTGCCCTAGCTAGACTGGTCTGCTTGCTGTTCACCATACGTGACAATCCACGGTCTGTCATTATTCCTTTGTACTGGCTGTCTCCCCCTCCCCATATGCCTGGAATGTACTTCTTCCACCTTTACCTCTTTAGAATCCTCCATCTCCTTCAAAGCTTAGCTCATGTTGCCTCCTACAGAAAGGCTTCTCTTACTCTTATCTCCTGATCCCTCCTGATTCTCATCTCCCCCATTTTGCCATAATTGGTTTTTACTTTGTGTGTCTGTGGGTGTATCACATTTCATTACATGTTTACGAATTATTTTTCCACATAGAACATAAATATCTCAAGGGAAAGAACTGTATAATCTTTGTCTTCATGTCCTCGGCACATGGTTGGCAATGAATAAATGCTTATTGATTCACTAGTTGATTGATTACTGTGCTAAAGTATAAAACAGTCATAATATGTATTGGTATGATATCTATATAAATGGAATTAGAGATTCTTGAATAAGGAGAATTAAGTAGTTTTAAGAAGTCTCAAAGACAACAAATTAACATTGCCCATGAATTTCATGGAATCCTAAATAGAATTAGGCTGATCTCTTTTAGTTCTTTATAATATCAATATTTATCTAGTTTAGAAGGACCTCCTCATCCCCCTTTCTATAGCTTCCAGCCCTTGTTTCTGGGTTTGCCCCTTTATTTCGTTCAGAAGTCTCTCTTCCTAATTCCTTATTCCATTTATTGTATTAATCATAAAAATATGTAGAAAATTCTAAAGGGACTTTGTGATTGTTTCAGGGACAGGAGAGAGAAACACCTCTCTTCCTAGGAAATCTAGGGAAAAATAAACCTGGTTAAAATGGGTGAGAATGGCCCAAAAGACAAAAGTAGATGTGGCTAATAGTGGACTCTTAAGAAGATAGAGTAATTTCATCCAATAAGCCATAGTTTCCCTATCTGTAAAATTGAGACAATAAAATATTTCACAGTCTTATTGGAGAATCAAATGATATCCTATATATAATATAAAATACTTGTAAACTTATGAGTACTAAATAAATGTCAGCTATTTATGTTAAACATTTATTATATCAATTATAGCAGTTGTAACTACTTGAAACTCAAATTACAGAGTTTTTATTCATTAGTCTAATTATTAATATTCAGTTTTTCTGAGATTTCTGGCCTTAGAATAGTGCTAGAAGGAATGTTACAGATTATCTCTTCTTAGCTCTTCATTTTTTCAGATGAACTTAAGAAAACTTCCTTACAGCTTAGAAGCCAGGACTAGAAGCTACGGAGAGCATGGCCCTCTCTCCAGTCTGGATAAATATTGAAAGTGGAATCCAAAGCCTAGAGAGGTTAACTGAGTCACCCAGACAGAACAAAGAAGGATTCCAATCCTGTGGCACCAGACCCAACATGCTTTTTGCTGTGCAGGATGCAGCTGCTTTGGATGCTCAGGCTAAAAGCTCTTCACTCTTGCCCTGCTCCCCAGCTTCTTGGTGGCTGACCCAGTCTGCCAAAGGATGTCCTTGCCTCGTTCTTGATGCTTACGACCCAGAGATCTGAGACTGAGCAACCCTTAGCCAACACAATTGGCTGCAGCATCTGCAAGGCTGATGTTTTCTGCAGGATTTCTGAATCCTGGATGTCTAAGGGGATCCCTGGCTCTGGTGATGGGGAGAAGAAATGTCCTTCCCAATGTTTAGTGCTTCCATCCCATGCCATTTACCACCATTCCCTCTCTCTCTCTCTCCCCTTTTCCCTCCTGTAACCTCATTCCCAGTCTGATTGTTTCCTTGACTAACTTATCCCTTCCCATCCCTCCCTAGGCACGATGACCTGAAGGAAATGCTGGACACTAACAAAGATTCCCTCAAGTTGGAAGCCATGAAGAGGATTGTGGCGGTGAGAGAGGGGAAAGCCCATGGGGGCAAAGCCTAGGAGGATACCTAGGGAATACCTTGATTCACCTTCTTGGGGTCCTAGCCACTTGGTACTATACGAATCATTTAAGATCTGTAGCCAGCTAAAAATTCTATTTCTAGCAAGTTTATTCACAGGGGAACACTTAGGATGAAGAAGGTGTGAAAGTGGGGTGGAGACTGGAGCACAGGACAGTCTAGTGGAGGGTGAGGAGGTGGCAAGGGATGCGTTCCACAGGATAGACCCATCTCAGGTAAGGTCAACCTAGAGAATGCAGTCTAGCCCCAGAGAGTCCCATGGGAGCAGTTCTGCCTTTGTCTCCCTGGAAGGACAAGAGATTTAGGGCAAAACCCCTTTTTGTTCTTTGCTAATTATTGTTCTGTCCCCCTCCTCCTAGATGATAGCTCGTGGGAAGAATGCTTCTGACCTGTTCCCAGCTGTGGTCAAGAACGTGGCCTGTAAGAACATTGAGGTGAGGAACCCAACTGGGGAGGAGTGACTCATGTAGGGAGTTATAGGGAATGAGAGGAGGGTGGAGATGGACCTTCCCAGCCAACAAAGAAGTTCGTGTATATTGGACGGAGGTGGGAGTTGGAGATGATGTGTCTCTGTGACATCTCCTCAGAATGTTCCCCCTCCCAGAAGACAATTTCTGTGTGCATGCATCTGGGGCTGGACTTAGGGACTGCTGGACCCCAGGAACCATCTGCTCAGGAGAGTTTCTCCTCCCAGGTGAAGAAGCTGGTGTACGTGTACCTGGTACGCTACGCAGAGGAACAGCAAGACTTGGCCCTGCTGTCCATCTCTACTTTCCAACGTGGCCTAAAGGTCAGAGGGCTCAGTCTTATTTCCCACAGTCTAGGGTATTTGGGATGAGGGAAGAGGAGCTGGAAAGGGAATAAGATTTCCCAGGGCTGGCCACGGTGGAAATGAGGAGGACTCTTTTTTTCTCCTAATGGGATGGATCTTTTCCCAGGGTTGACCAAGATGGGGATGAGGAGGATTTTTTTGTATTTCACATTGTAGGGAATGACTTATAAAGCAGAATCACTCCTGCTCCTTCCTTCCTATGACATAATAGAAAGAACACTAAAACTTAGAGCCAAAAGGTCTGTGTTCAGATCTCAACTCTGCCACTCGGCTCCTTTTCTGGACCCCCATGTCTTTCCCTATAAAGTGAGATGATTCCCAAAATTTCAAGAATCACAGGAGAACAAGAGCCCTTTCTCTTGAAAAATATAGCAGCTACAATGTGCCTACTTCTATGCTAGAGGAGACTAGGGAAGCAGAGGTGCCCAGAGGAGAGAGCCCAATATATAATGTAGGATCAGAGCATGATGTTCAGACTTGGAAGCTCTGAAGGAACCAGAGAATCGGCGTTTTAGAACTAAAAGAGATGGGGCAGCTAGGTGGCGCAGTGGATAGAGCACCAGCCCTGAAGTCAGGAGGACCTGAGTTCAAATGTGGTCTCAGACACTTAACATTCCCTAGCTGTGTGACCCTGGGCAAGTCACTTAACCTCAACTGTCTCAACAAAAAGCAAAAAAAAAAAAAAAAAAAGAATTGGAAGATATTCTAGCAACCATCTAGTCTAACCTCTACTTTCTAGGAAAAGACGCAGGGACCCAGAAGATTTCAGTGGCTTTCTTAAGACCAAGTAGCGGAGGACTTAAATTAAAATGAATTAAAATTGAAAATTTCAAGGAAACAAAGAAAAGCATTTTCTATTTTCATCTAATCACATCTCACTAAAAAGAAGTACATTTCAAAGAATTCAAATTTCCTTTGTGACAGGGTTCTAGCTGAAGCCATGAATATGGTTAGAATAAGCACTGGGCTGGTAATGTGGGTTTCAATCCTAGCTTTGCATTGATTGGGTGACATATCAGTTATTTTTGTTCTCAGAGCCTCAATTTCCCCATTTGTGAAATAAAAGATTTTAACTAGAGACTCTCGAGTCCCTTTCAGCTTCAAGATTCAATAACTGAATTATGCTTGCTTTCTTTGACCTTTGAGAGCAGAAGCAAAGCAGAGGTGGACATTCCAATTTAGCCTTGATGTCAGAGTCAGGGATGGCTTTGGAAGGTCATAGGTACAGAGGCCATATGACTAACCAGAGTGCAAGCATAATACATGTGTCAGCCAAAGAAAATGATTCTTGTTTTGTTTTTTTTTAATCAGTCTCTATAAACTTCCCTCTATAAACTCCTTCTGTAATGGCTGTGAACACTTGTGCTAATCCTAAGTCACCAGATTTCTTCTCGTGGACAGTGAGCCAGTGAGGCCATGGATCTCCATGGTCATAGCTCAGTGGTCAGGTTCAAGGTCCAGCAGGGAGGCAGTTACAGTGACCAGAAGGCGGCACCTTCTGTCCTTGCCTTTACCTGCAGGACCCTAACCAGCTGATCCGGGCTAGTGCCCTCCGAGTCCTCTCCAGCATCCGTGTGCCCATCATAGTACCCATCATGATGCTAGCCATCAAGGAAGCTGCCTCGGACATGTCCCCTTATGTGCGGAAAACAGCAGCCCATGCTATCCCCAAACTGTACAGGTGACCTCCTTGGACCCCAAGCCCCATCTCCAACCTCCTGCCCCGAGGTTTAGCCATGAAAGCTTAGGGGTGGGATGGATAGAGGGATCGTGGGAGAAGGGGGGTAACTGAGGAAGCGGGGAGCAGAGGAGCCTGGATAGGGGGTCTGGGCGTCAGAGCAGTGGGGGGGCCTCCGACTGGGGGGCTGCCTCCCTTCCAGCAAGCCTCCATCCCCCCAGTTTGGACTCTGACCAAAAGGACCAGCTGATTGAAGTCATTGAGAAGCTCCTGGCTGACAAGACCACGGTACGCAGGGCATCGATGGCAGGTGGGAGGGAGGGGATGGGGGGACCCCACGGGGCGTACCATGTCCCTTCCTGCCCTTGCCTCCTTACCTGGCCTCTCATCTCTCTCCCCCGCATGTCTGTCCTTACCTTGGTCTCCGTCTCTCCTCCCCCTCCTGGCTGGGCCCTCTTCAGCTGGTGGCTGGAAGTGTGGTGATGGCCTTTGAGGAGGTGTGTCCGGAGCGCATTGATCTGATCCACAAGAACTACCGCAAGTTGTGTAACCTGCTGATTGACGTGGAGGAGTGGGGCCAAGTGGTCATCATCAACATGCTGACGCGCTACGCTCGCACGCAGTTCCTGAGTCCCAACAAGAACGTGAGTCCCTGGGGAGGGGGCTTGGGCGAGGGACTGGGGAGGCTCAGCGTTCTCACCTCTAGGGCTGGCAGAGAGCGGCCAGGTCCAACTGATGGGGAAAAACAAGCAAGCATTATTCCAGGAGAGACAGCGAGGAGTCATTGGAAAAGATGGGGAAGGGGACCAACAGGGTCTAGGGATGGAGCTTGCAGGACCCCGGAGGCCCTGATGGGGGAAGCCGTGAAGAGCGTTCAGGGGAAGGGATTGACAGAGGAAGATTTCAGGCGATTTGAAGGAAAAGGGGGAGGTATCCCAGTGTGACGTTTAAGCCCTTTTCCCATTTCCTCTCCAAAATCCAGGAATCTCTCCTGGAGGAGAATCCTGAGAAGGCCTTCTATGGATCGGAGGAAGAGGAGTCCAAGGGGTCAGGGCCAGGACCCGAGGAGGCAGCTGCTCCCCTGGCTGCCCGGAGGCCATACATTATGGATCCTGACCACCGCCTGCTCCTGCGCAACACGAAGCCGCTCCTCCAGAGCCGCAGCGCGGCCGTGGTCATGGCGGTCGCCCAGCTCTACTTCCACCTGGCCCCCAAGGCGGAGGTGGGAGTCATCGCCAAAGCGCTGGTGCGACTGCTGCGGAGCCACAGGTGGGCATCCGGGGGGCCTGGTTGGGGTCCTCTGGGGCGCAGGGTTCTCATCTGCAGGGACCCAGGAGATAGATGTCTGTGGCTTTCCTAAGGCCAAGTAGCAGAGGGTGAAGTTAAAATGGTTAAAACTGAAAATTTGGAGGAGACAAAGGAAAGCATTTTCTATGTTTATCCAATCACATGTCGCGTCCTCCTCCTCCAGCCTGGCCCTGATTCTCACCTCCACTGGGGACCCCAGCCAGGCCCCATTCCCCGGCAGAGGTGGGAGCTGGGACTAAGGCACTGGTCTGGCCCTGCAGAAGCACAGTGAGCACCTGGCTGGACACCGGCCCCCTCAGTCTTGGCCCTTTTTTGTCCACAGTGAGGTCCAGTACGTGGTGCTCCAGAATGTGGCCACTATGTCCATCAAGCGCCGGGTAAGTCACAGGAATAAGACCTCAGGTAAACTTCAAGGTAAATATTGTGGGATCCAGAGCCCTGGGGTCCGCACTGGGGGAAGGGTGGTACCTCAACAGGGAACTGCATGAGCCAAAGCAGAGGCAGAGGTAGCATGCTGCAGGGGACAGGGAAGACACCGGCCAGCCCCATGTGTGGTAGCTCGTGCCTGATCCCTGCTGCCAGGGAGAGCCTTGGGAGGCATGCATTCTGCTGGGCCAACCTGGCCAGGGCTCCCCACTAAGTCTGGCAGAAAAATGGCGAGTTTTCTGAATTGGGGGAGCCACCAGGGAGCCTAAGGAGGAGCGAATCAGCTCAGGGTGGAAACACAACAGGTCAAAGCTCTGGTGCTGATCAGTAATGTGATCGGACCCATCAATAGCCTTACACTTCCAGTCCAGGTGAGAGAGAAGGCCCAGTCCTGAGGAGTGGGAGCAGAGAGAAGGAAAGAAAGAGGGGGAGAGAGAGGAATAAAAAGAGAATAGAGGAGAGGGGAGAGAGGAAGAAAGAGTAGAAAGAGAAGAGAGGAAAGGAGAGAAGAGAAAGAAAAGGAAAGAGAGAAGGATAGAGGAAGAAAATGAAGAGAAGAAAGGAGAGAAAGAAGTGGAGAGGAGGAAAGAAAGAAAAGGAAAACAGAAAAAGAGGGAAGAAGGGAAGGAGAGAGGGGAAGGGGAAGGAAGAGAGAAAGAAGAATACAGAGAGGGAAAATAGAAAGAGAAAGAAGAGAGGAGAGGGGAGAGAGAAGAGAGGAAAGGAGAAAAGAGAAAAAAAGAAAGAGAAGGATAGAGAAAGAGAAAATGAAGAGAAGAAAGGAGAGAAAGAAATGGAGAGAAGGAAAAAGAAAAGGAAAACAGAGAGAAAAAGAGGGAAGGAGGGAGACAGAGAGGGGAAGAGGAAGGAAGAGAGAAAAAAAGAGTAGAGAGAGGGAAAACAGAGAAAGAGAAAGAAGAGAGGAGAGGGGAGAGAGAAGAAAAGAGAGGAAAGGAGAGAAGAGAAAGAAAAGGAAAAAAGAGGATAGAGGAAAAATGAAGAGAAAAAGGAGAGGAAGAAGTGGAGAGAAGAAAAAAGAAAAGGAAAACAGAAAGGAGAAACAGAGAAAGAGACAGAGAGAAAAGTAGCCTGGTTAGGATAGAGGGGTAGAGTAAGAAAGCCAGGAGT
The DNA here is from genome assembly GCA_023553655.1 of Myrmecobius fasciatus. Classification (NCBI taxonomy): domain Eukaryota; kingdom Metazoa; phylum Chordata; class Mammalia; order Dasyuromorphia; family Myrmecobiidae; genus Myrmecobius; species Myrmecobius fasciatus. Next base: position 9,271 of record JAJPUD010003385.1, on the reverse strand, counting down.
ACGAAGCCTGTGGCTAGACATTGCAGAGCCCTGAATGGTCAAACTGAGAAGCTTGAACTTCATGTGGGAAACCAGGATTTGAAAGTTCGGGAACAAAGGGGGGAAGTAATGAGTGCTAAGCATTAGGGGGACGGATCTGGCCCTCGTGGGCAGGGCGAATTTGAGAGGGAGCGCTTGGAAAGCAGAACGGCTAAAATTGTCCGGACGTGAAGCAATGAGAGTCTGGGCTAAGGTGGCAGAGGCAGAAGTGGGGAGCATGGGCTAATGTGGAAGCCTGTCCATGGGGTGGGAGAAGATGCAAAGTCCCTGTTAATCTCTCTGTTTGTGTCAGGGGATGTTCGAGCCATACTTGAAGAGCTTCTACATTAGGTCCACAGACCCAACACAGATCAAGATTCTGAAAGTGAGTGGTGGTGCCCTGAATGAACTGGTCTGTCTGTGATGTGGTGCGCCCAGTCTCCAGTGAAGCTAATATGTAATCCCCATCCGTTACAAGGGCACACAAAATTCCCAGAGTTCTACACATGATTTCCCCCATTATTTCCACAAAAAATTCTCCTCACAGTTGCAATTTCAGGCTCCTAAATCAGGTCTTGCTGGTATGGGAGCCCAACTGAGCAGTGAGCTCAAGCTAGAAAGCCCCTGATATCTGAGGATCTTATGGGAAATGAAGTCACTGGATTCCATGTAGAGCAGACTGTCCTGTCCCTATCTATAAACATTCCCAATTCCCATAGTCATCTATCTAGTCCCTGATCTCTTTTTTATACTTTCGCCCCTGCCCTTCCCTATCTCTACGTCCATCCCAAAGCCAGTGATCCTGACCCAGTCGTGGGCATTTAGCCTGGCAGATGGACTAAGGAAAGCTACTCTGCTTACTGTTCCACTCCAATACCAGATGTGATCACACTTCTGGAAATTACGCCAAAACCTTTCCTACGTACATAAGTACTCGCATGGGCACACAGCTACTCCCTGGCAAATGCATCCTGCCAATGCAAAGGCACCCATAGCACGTGGGTATTTTTGCACACATAATGTTCTTGGCAAAGTGCAAACACTTTTGGTCCTACATACAAACACATATCCTCATTAACAGCAGAAAGAGAAATGCCGACAGAGGTAGAAAGCATGAGTTCTGATTTCAGTTTTGCCACCTATTCTAGGTGTTAATTTGGACAAATCAGTTAATCTGTGTTGTTCTCTATTTTTTTATTTGTAAAAAGACCTAATCATCTTTTCCCTATATTTTGCAGTTTTGTGATGAGCAATCTCATCACAAAGGAGGCTAGGAGAACTAGAAATGCCATGTAAATATAAGGCAAATAAAAAAAAATTGCAGATCTTTAGACATCATTGCTTTCTCTGCTTCTCCCTGCAGCTGGAGGTGCTGACCAATCTTGCCAATGAGACTAATATTCCTACAGTCCTAAGGGAATTTCAGGTACAAGGGTATCTTTTGGCCAAGATGGACTTTGTCCCCAGGGGATGGAGATCCTCCCAGATGATCACTCAGTGAGATGAAGAGATCAGCAAGAGCTTTCAGGCCCCCAGATTCAGTGGGAAATAAATATGCCTGAAGGAAGGGAGCACTGGTCTCCCCATATCTTACCCCCAACTGCCATCTTATTTGTCAACATCTCTGGGTTTCCAGAACCCACCACCTGTCAAGTCAAGGGAGTTACTGTCCTGCCTGGATGATCTCATTCTGGCTGCCCAACTTGGGAGCACGGCCCAGTCTGAGGGGGTCACTTCCTGGCCTGTGAAGTCACGGGACCAGGAGATCACTGCCCGGCCTCAAGTTCCCCATGTTTGTCTCCCCAGACCTACATCCGGAGCATGGACAAAGACTTTGTGGCAGCCACAATCCAGGCCATTGGTAGATGTGCCACCAACATTGGCCGTGTCCGAGACACCTGTCTCAATGGCCTTGTGCAGCTCCTGTCCAACCGTGATGGTCAGTGTCCATCCATCTGTTCTGCTTTAATGGGGTGTGTTTATCAATATGCTCAGCTAGGATGAGAAGCATTCATCCATTTTCCCAGCCACAAGAGGCAATGGGGAAGGATCAGAGAATGAGAAGAATTGTGGAGCCAGATAAGCAGTCTGGTTATTGGGAAGAGCACTGAATTTTGGAGTAGGGGACTTGTAACCTTAGGCAAGTTATAAAATTTATGAATCTGTGTATTTTCCTTTGTAAAATGAGATTGAATTAGACTGTCTCTAACATCTCCTCTGATGTTCAATTTGTGATCTGTTCTCTCGACTCTCATATGTGCATCTGTCCATCCCATGAGTCCTTGTCCATCTGTCCACTTTTCTAGGATTCACTGCATGTCACCTATGACCTTTAGTGTTCACCGGGTCCTCACTCATTGTCTCTCTATTCCCAGAGCTTGTGGTTGCTGAATCAGTTGTTGTCATTAAGAAGCTGCTGCAGATGCAGCCATCACAACATGGGGAGATCATTAAACACCTGGCCAAACTGACGGACAACATCCAGGTGGGTGCAAAGACAGAAGCTGGGAGATCCATGACAGGAGGACCCCAGTTTCAGGCATCACATCCACGGAGAGGCTCTGAGGGAACCCAGATGGTCGCCTCGGAATTATAGGATGAGGCAAAGGAAAGGCAAGCTCCCTCCCCATGCTCATGTCCCTACCCTTGTGCCCCTGCCCCTCTGATGCCCTTATCTCTGTACCCTCAGGTCCCCATGGCCCGGGCCAGCATCCTCTGGCTCATTGGTGAATACTGTGAACACGTGCCCAGGATTGCCCCTGATGTTCTTCGGAAGATGGCAAAGTCATTCACAGCAGAGGAAGACATTGTGAAACTACAGGTCATCAACCTGGCTGCCAAGCTCTACCTGACCAACTCCAAACAGGTAGAGCTCCCAGAAATACCTGGCCCACACCTGTGTCCTGGGACACTCATACCAGCACAGGTGCTCACCAGTGCTCACAGTCATTCATGGGGAGATAGGACAAGGGGAGGAGGCAGTGTTGTCTGGGGGATGGAGGAGCATCCTTGCAGTTAGGAAGACAGTTCAAGGGCTGTAGGATGAGTTACCGCCTCTCAGTACTTCAGACAGTACGCTAACACTAACTTACAGATAAGCTGCTGATCTGCCTGATTTGGGGGAAATTTTGCATCAGTGAGCAGGTGAAAACATATGTCGGGACCAAAAGAAAAAAAAAAGGTTTTGGGACCAGAGATCTCTATAGTAATGATCCCGGATAAATATAAAATGAGTTAGAATTGTACATGAGAGGGGCAGCTGGGTGGCGCAGTGGTTAGAGCACCAGCCCTGAAGTCAGGAGGACCTGAGTTCAAAACTGGTCTCAGACACTTCCTAGCTGTGTGACCCTGGGCAAGTCACTTAACCTCAATTGCCTCAGCAAAAAAGAGCAAAAAAAACCCCAAACAAACAAAAAAAAGAATTATACATGAGGATCAGCTAGAAAATCTTTAAATGATCTTGGGGATAGAGCTCAAGGAAAGAGAGAAGATGGGAAGGGTAAGGCAAGGGGAAAGAAGGCTGGGTTTGGAGCCAGAGGACCAGGGTCAAGTCTCGGTTCTGCCATTTCTGTCTGGGTCTCTTACACTCTGGCCCAGCTGAGGTCATCACAGATGATGAAGGTACCTCTAAAGGAAGTGCAGAGACCTGAATGTCTCTTGTTATCCCTTTATGAAGTGTGAAATTTTCCCAGGGGCCAAGACAGAGAGAGCCTCCACTGTGCCCCACAGTGGGGGGCTTCTCTTTGTAAAAAACTTTTGGGGATGTGGAAAATCCTCGGCTGAGCTGTGCAAAACTACCCTTCCTATTTGTTCTTTACACATTTCTTAATGGAGGCTCAGTGGGTAATTCTATTATCCATTAACAATTAATTATTATTAATTAATGGGATATTCCAGTGGGCCTGGAATCAGGATAACCAGAGTTAAAATCAGAGGTCAGACATTCACTAGCTGTGTGACCTTGGGCAAGTCACCTAACCTGTTTGCCTTAATCCACTGGAGAAGGGAAAGGTAAACCATTCCAGTATCTTTGCCAAGAAAACCCCATATAAAGTCACAAAGAGTAGGACACAACCAAATAAATGCACTTCATTAACTATTATCTGATTCTTATTTGATGACTGGAGGAGGAGAGCTAATTGACCTGGAAAATGTCCTAACAAATGCCCATCTCTCTCTGTCTGTCTGTCTCTCTCCCTTTCTTTCTCTCTCACTCCATATCTCTGTCCCTCTCTCCTCACCCTCACATACACTCTCTCCCCATGAAAAGTAAGGGGCTTGAATTGGATGATTTCTGAAGTCCATTCTAATTCTAAATCTATGAAAGGACAAAACTTGCACTGGCTGGCAAGTGAGACACAGCCCAAGGTTTGCCACTCTCAGGAGTTTCCCGGACCCTCTGCTCTTTGCTGGGGCTGATAGGTAATCTGCCTCTGGGGATTCACTTGCCTCTGCCTTCAGGCTGGGGAGGAAAGGGACTATTTCAGGGCAATTTCAGAGCAGGGACCTGAAATGTTAATTTAATATTTACAACAACCCAGGCTTGTGCTTCTAAGAAGCCATCTCTATATCTCCTGGGGTAGGGAGAGACCTGGTGAATTCCAGGACAAAAAATATTGGGGAAGTTCCCACATGGGCCCAGTGAAGTAGAGGGGATGGTATCCTTAGGACTTAGAGCTTTAGGTTCAAAGGCTTTAGGGCTTGTTGGACCAGCGGTGTCAAATTCTTACAGGCCACATTGTGGACCTCCTCAGGAGCCCCCCACCCTTGGGAGCAGCTGTTTCATAAAGTCTTGAGCCAGCTTTTCTGTCTGGATCCATATTTCAAAGAGACCTAGCTTGGGACAATGTGGTCTTTTCCAACCTGCCCATAAATGACCATCAGGTTTGTTGCCCAAGGCCTGAGATGGGTACTTAATAGATACTTATTGATGAATAATTGATCAGTCAGTGTTTGAGAAAGTGTGGGTAGGGATCTGACTCTGGATTGTGGCTTGTCATTTACAGAACAAAACCTGAACTCTGTAAGAGTTTCCAGAGACAGTATCTGAGAATGTTTAGTGAGTTCTAGTACCTAATTCTGGTGGAAGGATTTGTTCTAGAAAGCAGAGGTTTTTAAAGCAGATTGGTGTGCTCTCGTGGGTATTTGGTGTTGGAAAAAGGAAAGAAAGAAAAAAGAGAACAAAGAAAGAAGAATGGAAGGGGAGAGAGAGGAAGGAAGTGAAGGAAGAAGAGAGGAAGAGAGGGAGAAAGAAAAGAGCATTTATTAAATGCTTGCTGTGTGTCAGACACTGGCAATGACTAAAAGGGCGAGGTTGAAGGTGACGTGGCTTGAGGGCCATGTTTACGTTCCCCAACAAGAGGCTGATGACCCAGCCCCCACTCAGCTATAGTGGTACCTCTTCAGGCAGCCCCTGACTGCACCAGGAGAATTCCGGGGTCTATAATTAAGCCCCGCCCACAATACGTACCTAGTGATCAAGGTGCTCCTCATAATGGCTTCCCTGCTTCGACCGATCTATATCCTTGATGAAAAAGCTGGGTAGGTTCTGTGCAGGAGAACCTGCCTGAAAAAGTAGTACTGGGTGGGACCAGGGTTAATTGCTGGGGTTTGAATGTAATCAACACCCTTGGTAGCGACGTGCAATAGACTAAGGAGAGTCCGGAGTCAGAAACGGACATGGTTAGACTTCCAGTGTTGCCGATAGAAGCCACTAGGTGGCGCAGTGAATAGCGTGCTGGACCGGCAGAGTGAAATAGACTTAAACAGTCACGACCTGGGTAATCCTGGGCAGTCGCTGAACCGCTGCCTGCCTCAGTTTCCTCACCTGTAAAATGGGGATAATAACAGCCCCAGCCTCCCATAGTGGCTGGGAGGGTAAAATGAGATCATGTTTGTAAAGTACCTTGCAAATCTTAAAGTCCTGTTTAGGCGATAGTTGTCATTATTTTCATTAAGGTAGTAAGAGTTTATTCAGGACGGGAAGGAAGATGACTTTCTGACATGAAAGGTTATCAGCCTGCAGACTAGCTGGTGCTCAGGAATCCCTTCTAACATTAACTTGGCTGACTTGTTAGACCCAAATGTGATACCAAAACTTAGCTGATATTTTGATTTTTTTTCTTCTCACCACCATCATTTTCCCAAGGAAAAAACCCTCAGAGCAGCTAGTTGGTGTCCTACCCACTGCCCCAACTAGCTGCTCTAGGGTTTTTTTTTAATTTAAAAAATGTGAACACCAATTTTGTTTGGCTTTTAACGCATCCCCTTTCCTCACCTTGGCACATATATTTCCTGGGGAAATAATGGTGGTGAGAAGAAAAAAATCATAACATTCTGTGTTGGACCTCTGGTCTAAGAGACTTTTAAAAGCTGATAAACAAGGATGATGTCATTCAAGACAGCAGCAGCCCTTGAATACAGTGCACTGTGGTATCATGATAAAAAACACTGTACTAAGGGAATTGTTATTCAGATAACAGAACTACAAAACAGAAGATAGAGTGAGATTTGCCCTTCCATGTGCACCTCTCCTCCTTCGTGGTAATTCAGCTTTCTAAGAAGGCTCTAATTGCTACCATTGCTCAGTTCTGAACCATCCATATTGACAGAAGTAATGGCGAGGCTACAAAAGAAGGGAATCTTTATGAATTCAGCTTTTTTTGGGTTTTGAGCGTGCCTTGAAAACACTACATTTCTGTCTCACCAAATATGAAAATGGTCCTGAGAGAAGAGTCGAGTCCGCAGTGAGGGACCTTAGGAGCAGCACTGATCCAAACTCGGGAAGAATAAACAAAGGTACCCTGATGGGGATGAGCAGAATTGTTTCCAGTGACCTGCTCTTCACAGAAGCTAAACTTGGTGAAATAAAATTAAGTTGTGGAAAGCAAATCCAGCTGTGAAAATGGTGCTCAGGGGAGCCATTGGCCCAGTAACAATCCTCATAGACCAGAACTTGGTTTACTTTCAGGAAGCCCGGGTCTTGTCTACACAGCAAATGCTTCTATTTGGCTAGACTGGCTCAGTTCTTAGATTTACACATTATTTTTATATTTTAGATGGTTCTCCTAAATCTACATAGGGAAAAGCAATATGGATGAAAAGCAAAGTGTGTCCACTGTGCTAAGGAATGAAGGACATTTTCAGGGAAAATGGCAAACTGGCCATCTTCCATTCACTACTTTGTTCTCTGGAGAACCAATGTCTCCCCAGCTGGAAACAAGAATCCAACCTCCTCTTAGATCTTGACTTGTTCTATTAACTTGTTTTTGTTTTAATATTTTGATAACTATTTCAATATAATTAGTTTCCTTAATAATCCTATGTTTCATTTTATGAAACATTATTCTGAGAATGGGTCCACAAGTTTCACAAATAAGGTGAAGAACTCCTGTCTTGGAGGTGTGAGATGTTTAGATTCCATGGAATTATTTTATTAAGGTACTTAACCAAAGCAAGGAGGATACATCCAATTTAAAATATCTGAAAAGCGGTACATATATCACCCATACAAGTAAACATGAATCTACAAAATAAATGTTTGAGCAAGTGTGAAGGTTTGCTTGTTAGAGATGTTTGGTTTTGTTAAAGTATTTATTTTCTCTGTTTCTGCTTTGATCAAGGAGGCAGTTACAAAAAGGATTTTTGTACTCAGCAACTTAGGCTTGACTATCTAACTCTCCCATCTATTAATTAGAGTCTCTGGGCCCCTTCAGGTGGGTGTCTCTGAGTGTTCAAGGACTATTAGCAATTTGTGATGAACACAATTCCTTAGAACCAGGAAATCATCCTTCCCCTTTGATATATGTTACATTAGATGAGAAAATTCACATCCAGTAGTCCTTGGAAGTCCACAAGGGATTTAGGGATTTAAGGGAATCTGCTAGGCTATTTGAGCCTGGGTTAGCTTTATCTATTTCTTCTTAGATGACCTGTCCCTCCAAGCCCGTCTCTCCTGAATGAAGGAAGAGCTCAGATTATGTCGGCCACAGTGTAGATTATACTATCAAGCTCCTATCTCCAAATTAACTTTTTGGGACTTTGTATAAGCTTCTTCAATCAAGACTTGTTTTGTCTTTCTTTGTATGTCCCCATCACTTAATACAGTCCCTGACACATAGCACATACTCACTAAATGTGTGTTATTATTGACTTGACCTAATATGATCAGTCAAGTGCTGAAAATTCTGCTTTGGAGTTAGATGCTTCATCTAGAATTTTTAAATTTAATCTTTAAATCAATAGTTAATATAACTTTAATAGCACATCCAATGATATCTGCTCATAGCAGTTCTGGTTATCAAGGAAGCTTGGATGTGCCAACAAAGTTGATTTTGTCTAATCTACATAGAATGTAATTGTACCACCCTATTCTGAAATACATAGTCATATACACATGTTCGTTTCTATTGCCTCTAGAACCAAATACAAAATCCTCAACTTTCCTTTAAAGCATTCTACAACCTTCCTTTCTAATCTCAATTCCATATCACTCTTCATAACACTCTTCATGACTGAATTGCCCCTCCTCTTCCTCTTGGCCCTTTAGAATGTCTAGTTTCCTTCAAATTATAGCTGAAGTGTTTGCTTTCAGGAAGCCCAGGTATTGTTTACACAACAAATGTTTCTAATCAGCCAGACTGGTTCAGTTCTTAGGTTTACACATTATTTTGTATTTTAGATTCTTCACCTAAATCTACGTAGGGAAAAGCAACATGGATGAAAAGCAAAGCTAGTCCCACTCTAGGAATGCAGGATATTCTCAGGAAAAATGGCAAACTGGCTAGCCTCCATTCACTATTTCAGCCTCTAGAGTTTCCCCAAGTGGAAACAAGAATTCAGCCTCCTCTTAGATCAACCCCCCTTTGAGCATCCCAGCCCCCAAAAAACTTCCCTACTGCATCCAACAATTAACACTCTCTTCTTCTGAAAATATTTGTATATGTTATGTCTCCCTCCCCTCCTGCCCTGTTTTCCAGAATTTAGTAAAACCTCCAAGAGCAGCACCTATTAATGTGTCACATTCCCCTCAGTGCCTAGCAAACTGCCTTGCTTAATAGGTAGGCACCTATTAAATGTTTGTTGGATGGTAGTGATGGATAGTAATCCAAAATCTCTTACGTGGTGTGGGCATTCTGATCCTGGCAAACTGAGGAAAGGGCTCTGATAGTCCACTAAAACTTTTTCTTTCTTTTCTCTCTCTCTCTCACCCTTACATCCCTCCTTTCTTTCTTCATACCATCCCTCCTTCCTT
>JAJPUD010003384.1:221622-252196 GCA_023553655.1 Myrmecobius fasciatus | reverse complement strand
TCAAACTTATCTATTTTGTGATTAATGATGACCTCTAGTTCTTCTTTGGTCACAAATTCCTTCCCCCTCCACAGGTCTGAGAGGTAAACCATCCTACATTGTTCTAATTTGTTTATAATATCATTCTTTATGCCTAGATCATGAATCCATTTTGACCTTATCTTGGTATATGGTGTTAGGTGTGGGTCAATGCCTAATTTCTTCCAGATTAGTTTCCAATGATCCCAGCAGTTTTTGTCAAATAGTGAGTTTTTATCCCAAAAACTGGGGTCTTTGGGTTTATCAAACACTAGATTACAATTGTCATTGAGTATTTTGTTCTGTGAACCTAACCTATTCCAGTGATCCACTACTCTATTTCTTATCCAGTACCAAATGGTTTTGGTGACCTCTGCTTTATAATATAGTTTTAGATCTGGTGCAGCTAGGCCACCCTCATTTGCATTTTTTTTCATTAATTCCCTTGAAATTCTTGACCTTTTGTTTTTCCAGATGAATTTTCTTGTTATTTTTTCTAGTTCGGTTAAATAATCTCTTGGGAGTTTGATTGGTATAGCACTAAATAGATAGATTAGTTTAGGTAGTATTACCATCTTTATTATATTCGCTCGACCTATCCAAGAGCACTTGATGTTTTTCCAATTGTTTAGATCTGACTTTATTTGTGTGGAGAGTGTTTTGTAGTTTTGCTCATATAGATCCTGACTTTCCCTTGGCAGATATATTCCCAAATATTTTATACTATCAATAGTTATTTTGAATGGAATTTCTCTTTGTATCTCTTGCTGTTGCATTTTGTTGGTGATGTATAAAAATGCTGATGATTCATGTGGATTTATTTTGTATACTGCAACTTTGCTAAAGTTGTGGATTAATTCTAATAGTTTTTTAGTTGATTTTCTAGGGTTCTCTAAGTAGACCATCATATCATCTGGAAAGAGTGATGATTTGGTTTCCTCATGACCTACTCTAATTCCTTTAATCTCTTTTTCTTGTCTTATTGCCACGGCTAGCATTTCTAATACAATATTGAACAGTAATGGTGATAGTGGGCATTGGGAATGGTTCCCATGGTTTACACATATTATTTATGGTTCCAGTTTATCACCATTACATATGATGCTAGCTGATGGTTTTAAATAGATGCTACCGACTATTTTAAGGAAAAGTCCATTAATTCCTATACTCTCTAATGTTTTTAATAGGAATGGATGTTGGATTTTATCAAATGCTTTTTCTGCATCTATTGAGATTATCATGGGGGGAAAAATTTGTAACAGAAAGCTTTGTAAGGGTTAATGTTTAGGAATTACCCATACATATGTTTTGCAAATAAAAAGTATTAATACATTTTTTAATTCCATTTTGATAATTTTGTGGAATGACTTTAAATGGATTTATAACAAAATACATTCATAAATAACTCATGTATATGATTTCCTGTTATTTAAACTTAAGTTTTAGTGCATTTTTCTCTTTTGTCAATCTTTGTTGTTGTAAAAAAAAGACCTGAGATTTAGTGAGTGTAGTGGGACTTCAGGTGTGGAAACTCCACCTGTAATTTTGTATTAAGGAGCTGCATGTACCATTGAAATGTTATAGACTATGTGACTTTGGACATATAGCCACTATATGTTAGAGAGAAGACTTAAACAATAAACTTCTTGACTCCAAAATTAGCTCTCCAGTTACTAGATTTGTATATCTCAGAATAAATTTAATTACTTCCATTAAAAAACTGAAAATATAGTTATTAAATCAAGAAGCAGATAGCTAGTATAGTGTGTAGAATACTGAACCTGAAATAAGGAAGGCCTGAGTTTACATCTGACTTCAGACATTTAATAGCTGTGGGGTTCTAGAAATTCTTTGTCTACCTCAGTTTCCTCAAGTATAAAATAGGGATCATGATACCTTCTGAGATGACATTTATAAAGCAAAGTAGGCACTTAATAAATGCTTGTTCCATTATTTCTTTCCTTCATTCCTCCATTTCATCTTTGTGACATTAAACCATCACTTAAAATCAAGAATGTCCTAGCAGTGAGAAAAAATAGCAAAATTTCGAGCTTGCTTAGCCTGTTTTTCAATAATTCCTTCCACAAATATCTACTGCTGGGATTCTCCAGCTGCCATTCCGAGTTTACACTTTTTCTATACTCTCCCTGAGAGACCTGTCAGTGCAGAATCAAACAAAAGCAGAAAGAAACAAGTGTGGTACTCAGTGTAGCCCAGCATGTGGTTCTCATTTGGAAAAACTGAGGAGCAGTGTTCTCATAGTAGCTCCAAATAAAACCCCTTCCTTGAAAACTCAAGAGTACATTGAAAAGTAATGTCCTCAGGATCTTCCAAGCCAGAAATCATACAAAAAGATGCATTCATTAAAATCTGGATTGCCCAACTGGATTTTGCAGAAAGTTCATTGCACTTCATGTCATCTTCATCCAAAGGAGCTCATGACTGAGTCTCTTCTCATAAGAATATTTGCATAAGAAAGCTATGGAGACACAAATTGAATTAAAACTCTGAGTGAAAATAAATTCATAATCTCAAGGAATCTTGAAATTTTAATTAATATTAATAAGATTCCCTATATTATTGCTCAAGGTGGAAACAATGAAGCTATGATTATATTATATACAATTCTATAGGCCAGAAGAAAGTCATATCCTATAAGTGACTTAGAAGTGACTCTAAAATTTTCATTTATTTGAACTGATCCAATTTTTGTATTTCTTTTTTTTCCATCTCTTTCTTCCATTACTTCTCTTCTCTTCACCTACAATCCCCCCCTTTTTTTCCCCCTGTTGTATGTACTGAAGATCTGCCAATTACTTATTTGCAGTTACTTGGACAATAGACTGTGGTTAATTGGAGTTGTCAGGAAAAGGGATGCAAATAAGCATTTTTATGGCTATCTGCAAGGTGCTGGACTAAGTGTTTTTTTTACAAATATTATCTTATTTGGTTTTCACAATAACCACTCAAGATAGGTGCTATTATTATCTCCATTTTACAGTTGAGGAAACTAAGCAAATAGAAATTAAATGACTTGCCCAGGATCATACAACTACAGAGATTCTAAGGACGTGTTTTAAGGTCTTCTAGGCTAAATATGCTATCCACTGTGCCACTAACTGCCTTAATAGTAACCAATTGCATTATATGATATAATCTGATTCCTACACACACACACACACACACACACACACACACACATGATCATCATTCCTAGCTGTAGTAGCTCAAGCTGAACCTTTCTACTCTTATCCCTAGACCTCCATTCTAAGTAAGGCTCTAGCACCAACGAGCTATGTGACCCAAAGAGGAAAAAAATGTCCCTTTACTTCTTTGGGATTCAGTTTCCTCATTTATAAGTCAAAATGTTGTTAGTAAGTGATCTCTAAGGTCTCTTTCAATTAAATAAGTTTTCTTTAACTATGGAAGCAGTGATACTGTAGTGGAAAGAATGTTATGTTTGTAAAGAGATAAGATTGAATGCTGCCTTGACACTTTTCTAGTTGTATGACCATGAGCAAAATACTTAACTCTTCTAAGACTCAGTTTTCTCAGTTATGAAATTAGGATAAGATAGGAAGGAAGGAAGCATTTATTAATTACCACTTATATATCAGGTGCTGTGATAAGTGCTTTACACATATTATTTAATTTGATCCTCCCAACAACCCTGGGATATAGATATAATTATGTTTCCCCATTTCACAATTGAGGAAATTTAGGCAGACAAAGATTAAATGATTTTCCTATGGCCACTCAGATAGTAAACAATTGAGGTAAAATTTGAACTTAAGTTTTCCTGATTCCAAGCCCAGCATTCTACCCATTGTAGCACATAGATTGTGAGTATATGTATATATGTGTTTATATATATGTTTGTATGTATAATTGTATATATATATATATATATACATATACATACATGCATATATATGCACATATACACTATATACATACAATGGTGTGCATATTGTATTTTGTGAATACATTGTATACACACACTATATGTACATATAAAACATGTGTATGTATATATTTATGTGTATGTATATGTGCATATATATTGTTACCTAAAGATATAATAATATTTTTCAAAAGGCAGTATGGCACAGTGGATAGAGAGTGGAGTCAGAAAGACTTGAGTTCATGTCTCTCCTTTGGCACATGCAGCCCGTTATTTTGGACAAGTTGTTTAACCTCTCAATGCCTTAGACTATTCTCTAAGACTAAAATGGAAGATTAAGTTTAAACCTTCATGAATACAGAAAAGTTCCTAAATGGGAGTTAGGGTTCACTAGGGATAAGAGATTGGGGGTAAAATATTTTTAATATTCCTCTACTACATTTGTGAGGCTCCAATGTTGCAAACCTGAACGTTCTATATAAATGTCAGAAATTGTTATAAATTCTCTGGGTCTTTGGAAACAGTTAAGGGAAGCCAAGAAGGGCCATCAAGATTAGTTGTTTAGAGTTCACATTGTGATAGGCAGTTAGGGCAATGAATAAGGATTTCTCAGGAAAAAGACCTCAAGATCTGTGTGGCATAAGTATAAGTATATGTAACATTAGAAGCCATAAGATATGTGTTCTTAGGAGTAAAGATGCAGGGGGAGCAGAGAGAATCTTGTCACAAAATATCCAGCAGGCTAACCTAAATAAATACTATAGACATAGTAATTCGTTAAATTTAATTTATAAATTTTGGGCAACATGCTCAATACCTGTAAAGTTCCCATGACTTCCATATTTTGAAAACCATAAATATACATTTTTGATAAATTATAGTATGGAATAATATTATAAGGTAATCCCCTATTAAGTATCTATTTGTTACGTAATTTATCAGTGTCACATGCTACAAGGAGGCAATGTAGTACAGTATATTTTTGGCAGGATTTGGAATCATAAAGAAACACATTTAATGTTTGTAGAAGCCCTTTTTGTAGTGACAAGAAAATGGAAATTGTGAGTAGATGCCCATCTGTTGAAGAATGGCTGAATAAATTATGGTATATGAATGTTATGGAATATTATTGTTCTATAAGTAATGACCAGCAGGATGATTTCAGAGAGGCCTGGAGAGACTTACATGAACTGATGCTAAGTGAAATAAGCAGAACCAGGAGTTCAATATACACAGCAACAGCAAGATTATATGATGATCAATTCTGATGGACATGGTTCTCTTCAACAATGAGGTAATTCAGGCCATTTTCCATAGACCTGTGATGGAGAGAGCCATCTGCACCAGAGAGAGGACTGTGGGGACTGAACATGGATCATAACATAGTATTTTCACTTTTTTTGTTATTGTTTGCTTGCATTTTGTTTTTTTAATCATTATTTTTTCCTTTTTGATCTGATTTTTCTTGTACAGCATGATAAATGTTGAAATATCTATAGAAGAATTGCATGTTTAACATATATTGGATTACTTGCTGCCTAGGAAAGGGAGTGGGCAGAAGGGAGGGAGAAAAAAAATTGAAATACAAGGTTTTGCAAGGGTTAATGTTGAAAACCATCTATGCATATGTTTTGAAAATAAAAAGCTTTATATAAATTTTTTTTAAAAAGAAACGATAAATAATGATTTCAGAAAGGCTGGTAGAGACTTACATGATCAAGAGAGAACAATGTACACCGCAACAATAAGATTGTGCTATGGTCATCTGTGATGGACTTGGAACTCTTTTCAACAATGAGGTGATTTAGGCCAATTCTAGTGGATTTTGATACACTACATCCAGAGAGAGAACTGTGGGGACTAAGGGTGGATCACAGCATGCTGTTTTCACCTTTTTTGTTGTTGTTTGCTTGCTTTATTTCTTTCTCTCTTTTTTTTTTTTTCCTTTTTAGTCTGATTTTTCTTGTGCAGCATGATAAATGTGGAGGTGTGTTTGGAGGAATTACACATTTGGCATATATTGGATTTCTTGCTATGTGGGTGAAGAGGGTGGGAGGAAGGGACAGAGAAAAGTTTGGAGCATGGGGTTTTGCAGAGGTGAATTTTGAGGACTGCTTTTGTATGTGTTTTGAAGATGAAAAGCTATTATTAATTTTTTTTAAATGGGGGGGAAAAGAGTCACATTTAAAGCCAATTTTTGGCATTTATTAATAACACAATTCTGGATCATTTAATTTTGTATGTGTTTCAGGTAACTCCCAGGGACACATGGATTGGGTGGGACCTGACAGATAATTGATTTTTCTAATAGTAAATCAAGCTGCTAGTTCTCACTTCATCCTCTTTCTATAGGTTTTCCAGGAAAAGAGGATAAGATAAGTACAAACAGTGAGGCACAGTTTATGATAAACCTCAGTTTGTGAAGAATTGAGCTCTATCTCCTTCAAAAGCATGGATTTGTGTCATAAACTTTTTTGGAATTCTGCTGAAGCCCATGGATCCCTTATCAGAAAAAAAAGAAAAAAAAAAAACCCAAAACAAAAAATTATTTTTAAATGTATGTAATAAAATTCACAGAATTACAAAGGAAATCAATTACACTGAAATAGTTATACACATGTTTAATGTTTTTTTTCAAAGCAACCCAATACATGAAACTGCTTTAGAAAAGTATTCAGAAATCAGGCTCAATGAGAAAGGCCTGCCTTCAAAAGAAGCATAAGATTTTTTTTTCCATTCCCAGTTCCTTAGCAAGTCTATGGATGTAGAACATTGAATATATTTTACAATTTCATTCTTATAATAGAAGTGTAACTTTGCTAAGAATTTTCTCTATAAAAATAAGGATAGACTAATTTTTGTTGTGCAGCATGATGAATATGGAAATTTGTTTAGATGAATTATCTATGATTAATTATGTTGGATTGCTTGCTGTCTTGGGGAGGGCAAGGGGGAGAGAGAGAAAAAATTGGAATATAAGGTTTTGCATAGGTGAATGTTGAAAACTATGTTCATGTATTTGGAAAAATAAAAAGCTATTAAAATTTTTAAAAATTTAAAAGAAAGTAGAAAAAAAAAAAAAACAAGCATAGAGATAAGGATAGAAGATGGCTCTGTTATTTCACAGAAAGAACTACCAATTGAAGCCACTCTCTCTAACAATGAGTCTACACTTTCTCTTCAATTCATGGTCTTAGAGAGCTACACAGAACATTGAAATGTCAAGTGGTTAATTCAGAGTCACACAATAGTAAGCCCCAGGGGCATTTTTTGTGCTCTATACTTAATCAGTTCTTAAATGAGGTAGGCATTATTTTATAAATGAGGAAACTAAGAATAAAGTGACTTGACCAAGATTACAGAGATACTAAGTAGCAGAAAGCTGATCTGTTTCATTGATTTCAAATCTGATTGACTTTCTATTAAAATATACTGAATCTTAATTTTGTTATATAGTTGAATAGGTATCAATTTTGTGACTTTGTCTGCAAGTAGGAAAATGCCCAGCATACCCAGAAACTTTAGTGAGACTGGGTTCTATTCCCTAGCAAAAAGTAGCTCAGTCTTATTCCTAAGCACAGAAAGGACAAGTCTGGGAGTCCAAATGATTAACAAAACCCCAATCTAAAAGACCACATCTCCCCCATCCCCTAGAGGCAGAATAATGTAAAATTCACAGTGCAAGTCAATATAACAGTCATTCATGGAATGTTTCAGAATCACTATGGGTTTTAGTAATCCAATTCAACCCCATAATCTTAGGCCTCCAAGATTAAAGTGACTGGTTTATGGACACATGAGGTCACTAACAGCCCTAACTAGACCTCTTGATTCTGGGTCTAATGTTCTTTCCATTGCAATTGCCAAGCAGATTTTCAACACCGGAGATAGATTTTTTTTACCAAGAATGAGCCAGGAAGATTCTAAGGAAACTTGGAAGAGCCCCAGATGATCATGGGTAATCAAAGTTCATAAACTAGAAGATCTTTCAAGATACCATATGGTTTTGAATTCTTCATTCAGAATTATGAAATGTTCCAATATCTGGATACTAAGAAATTTTTGTCTTAAAAATCTATGAGGATATATAGATCTCATAGCTTCCAGAGTGATAATCCTCTTTAATTAGTTATCAATGAGCTGTCATTACCTCAGTACTCTCCAGATAGACACCTCACATTTTTTTTTTTAATTAGCAACAATCAAAGATGTCTTCCATCACTGTGCCTTTGCAATGTCTGTCCATGCATGCAATGCTCTCCCTCCCAGCTTTTACTTTCCTCCTAACTTTTAGGAGGAGATATATATATATATATATATATATATGTGTGTGTGTGTGTGTGTGTGTGTGTGTGTGTTTATAACATATATGTTAATTACAATAATATATAATCATTATATAATCAAATAATGAACCATTAGCTTTTTTAAAGACTAAGTTCAAGGGATACTTCATGCAAGGTTTTTCCCAGACATTCCAGCTTCCAGAGTTTTCTCTTCTAAGATTATTTTCTATCTACTATAAATTTATTTTTTTGGTATAGTTTTAAGTTCATGTTGTCTCTTCCATTTGAATGTAAGTTCCTTGAGGACAGGGACTATTTTTGTTTTTTCTTTGTATCCCCAACTTTTGGCACAATGTACTTAATATTTTTAATTGAACTATTTATGGATTCATCCATTAATATTCATTCATTCATTCATTCATTCACCCATTATCATTTTTAAGGGAAAAATCACTTTTTTCTTTTCTACTCTTTTCATTTTGGGCCTAGGGAAGTAGAAATGGAAAGAAAGAAAAAAGGTTATAGTGCTAGCAGCCTGAAATGAAAAGATCATTTGAAATTGTATGATACAAGAATGGCCTAGCCTAGCCTCTCTTCTCTAAGATAATAACTGTTACTTGATGCTTTAGCGAAAGGCAGGGTAAACATTCCACAGAGCACCTGGCCTGTCATGAAATACTGTATAGACAGGAGGGAGACATTCCTTTCTGAACCCAGCTGGTGATCAGCTTAGACCCTGGGGCACAAGGATTACAAATGCCAAAGCATTCACTGTTTGGACAATGAGCATCATTGAAATGTTTCTTGTCATTGAGAGGTAAGCTCCTATAAGACATAGGAGTCAAACGTGTTGACTTATGGAGCATTTCAGTTGTTACTTATTAAATGTATTACCTTCATTTGACATAGATTAATCTCAAGAAAGATGATATCTTGGGGACTTGTGACTGCCTTATCATTTATAAATTTAATGTCAAGATGATGATTCATGAAATCTAGTAGGTATACTATCATATGGATTTAACTAACACTTTCATTTTAACTGTTTCAGCAGAAAACATTAGAGTCTTATAATAGAGGTGAATGTGGAGGTCCCTCTCCCTGTTCTTTTTATAAATTTACAGAATGTGTGTGCATTTATCTTTTGGTACCACACAAGAAAACTTTAAAAATATGTAGTATCCATACAAAAATAGCCTTTAAAATACATGAGATGAAGATAAATTTTCACTATCTTCTTGAGGCCCCATCCCTTACAGGAAGAATTCTTATGTCTTCAAAAAAATAATAATTGTTTTGTTTAGGCTATGCTGAATGGATAAAATTAATTGTAATATTCATTTTATAAATTAATTACATGTATATGATTGTGTAACTCACTATATTAAGTATAATAATTTCATATTTTATATAATTATGTTATTTTGATATAGTTTTGTAAAATATTATAAATATATTTGTAATTCCTGAAACCTAATTAATAACAAAAATAATTTATTGTAAGAGACTAAGATCTCTGTAGTGGTCATGTTTTCAGAAATTATGAAAGCTACTATGGTAAACTTCAGACACAAAATCCAAGCTACTTGCTTTTACAACCCCAAAGAGAGATGATGAGTAGCATTACCAAAGCCCCTTCCCTTATAAAACACAAATAGGAAAACACCCTCTGGGCAACTTTTAAAATTTACTTCAATACAATTCAACAAACATTTATTAAGAGTTTACTATGGACAGTCCTGGCCAGATGCTAAGAATGTAAAGATGTTTACAATATGGAGAATAGGAGATAGGAGGGAAGCATCTTGAAGGAAAGGCTCCAGATCTAGCCTTAAAGGGGAGGATTCCAATAGGTTGAAATTAGTGAGATGGTACATTCAAATCATACAGTATTGTACATGCACAGAGAGTGTCCAATTTGATGAGATCAAGAAATAAAACATGGTTTGATTTAGCAAAAATATAGATTTCACAAAGTGCAATACCATGAAACAAGTTTAGAAAAAAAGGATTATAAGGTTAAAGCCAGAAGAGACTTTACAAGACTCTCAGTCCAGTCTCTTGGGGAGAAACTGAGAAATTGAGGTCCAGAGAAGTTAAGTGATTTGCTAAAGTCAAATAAGCAATAAATAGCATTGCTGAGATCCAAAAGGATGTCCTTTTACTCTTTCCACAATATCAGATTAAAGTCTATTTGTAGAAGACATCCTGACATTTAATGACAGGATGAGGGGTTTGCATTTTATTCAAAAAAAAAAAATACCGAAAGATTTGTAGAAGAATAAGCTAATAAAATCCTTTACATAGAATGTAGGAGTGAAAAAGAAATAAATACTAGATATAATTTAGAATTAGACATGATAAGATTTGATAACTGATTTAGTGTGGAACACAAGGAAGGAGAAAGAGTCAAGGATTATTCTGAACTTTTCAGATTGGGTAACTTGGAAGACAGCAGTGTTATGAAAAGAAAGAAGTTAGGGGGGAAAAGTTTTGATGGAAAATGATAAATTTTGCCATGCTAAATTTACTGTGTTTGATAAACATCCAGTTGAAAACTATTTAGTTTGAAATTGTGGAGGCTGGAACTCAGGAAAGAGACAGTGCCATAAGAATAGATATATAGAATTGGGAATTGATTATCATTAAGGCCATTGGAGTTAATGAGTTTGCCAAGCAAGAGCATATTTGAGGAACAGGGGCAAGGATAGACATCACTTGGAGGGACAAGAACGCTACAGAGATAAAAATTTATTGGTGACTTTCAGTAAAATGGTAATAGTAGAAGCCAGTTTGTTACTGTTGTTCAGTTGGTTTCAAGTATGCTCAACTCTTTGTGACCCCCATCTGGGGTCATCTTGGCAGATACTGAAGCAATGGGCCACTTCCTTTCTCAGCTCATTTTACAGATGTGGAAATTGAGGTAAATAGGGTTATGTTACTTGTCTTGGTTCATACGCTAGTAAATCATACATACATGAGGCTATATTTGAAATTAAGAAAAGTCTTCTTGACTCTAGGCTCAGCACTCTATAACTTCATTCAACTACCCTGATTTAGGCTAATCATGTGCCTCAGAGAGCAACTGAGAATTTATACAAAAGAAAAGGACTATATTATCCTCCTAGAAGTGACCTCATAATTACACTATATCATGTACCCTTTTCCTTTATCACACTAGAATTATACATCTCAATTTAGCACAGAAAAGGGGTTGGTCAATTTTTGATCAGTAACAGCACTTCCCCCACCACAGGCCACTTTTAAGTTTTCAGTGATTTACTCTATGAAATAGAATTA
Source organism: Myrmecobius fasciatus (assembly GCA_023553655.1). Taxonomy (NCBI): domain Eukaryota; kingdom Metazoa; phylum Chordata; class Mammalia; order Dasyuromorphia; family Myrmecobiidae; genus Myrmecobius; species Myrmecobius fasciatus. Next base: position 240,688 of record JAJPUD010003384.1, on the reverse strand, counting down.
TCAGGTTGCAGTCCTCTAAGTGAACAGCCTTTTCTGGAACTGTTCTGTTCTATTCCAAGACTAGTAGATTTATTTAGTCATTTTGGATGTTTCTTGTTGCTGCCCATTGGCAATCTCATCTTTGTGATAAAAATTCATTCAAATAATCTGTATTCCCTTATTTATTGCAAAGGTACAGTCATTTCAACCATTCTAAAATCTGTTCTTTGATCATACTAACTTGTTCCTCTAAAGCCAAACTTTCCAAAATTCTACCATGATCCTTTATATTCTTGGCATACCTATGTGGGATAGAGAAAATAGTATACATGTTCCCTATTCAGGATATTCAAAAGCTTTTTCATCTTAGCACAACTAGAGTTACCATCTCCTTGTCAGAATCTGTGCCTCATGCAAGTCATTTTATTTACAAAACACTTACTATGTAATAGGTAGCAAGAATATTTGCTTTGTCATGGAAAAAAAAAATCATTATCAAGGAGCTTCCATTCCACTGGAGTATAGATATAATATTGCCATGATTCAGAAATAGAATACTAAAATCACTTTTTTAACATAAACTTTTATTAATGTCTTTGGTTTTTCACATGTAGTTTTCCCCAGTATTGCTTTCCCTCCTTTTCAAATTATCATCCCATATAACAAATAGTAATTTTTAAAGACCAAAAAAAGGAGAAAAAAAAAGAAGAAAGAATCAGCACAACTGAGCAAGATATTGAAAAAGTTCAAGAATATATGCAAAGTACAACACCTATAGACTACCCTTCTCTGAGAAGGACCTTTTAATATAGTTACTAGTTTCAAGCCAAAGAACAATCTTCATGAATAGGAAATATGGAAAGTTTTCTTTATTTTTAAACTACTTAAGCCTTACACTGCTGCCCTCCTGGTTGAATCCACTGAGAGCATTTTTATACTACTCTGCACTCTTGGCTCCAAGAGAAGCAATTTATTCCTTTATGAATGTGGCTTTGTTTATTCTCCTTAATTAAATTTTAACCACAGAATCACTGGCCCTTATTTATGTGGCCCTTATTCTTAATTTTTGGTGTATGCTTTGTTTTGGAAACCTCAGACTCAATATTGAAAGAAAGTCTGTGGCCTAAGACTTCTTTATCATGACCATCACCATCCATCACTGGGTCAAATAAAGTAAGATGAAATTTATGGAGTAAATGGAAAATTGTACATTTGGGATAACATTCTACTTTACAATTACAAAATGGGAGAAATATAACTGGACAGCTATTTTCTTGGAAAAAAACTGGAAATTTTAGTAAACTCTAAGCTCCATTTGATTCAGTCATGTGATTTGTCAGCCAAAAGAGCTAAGGAAATCTTGGGCCTCATTAAGAGACATAATTTTGAAGAATAAGGTGTTTCTAGGCTCACTGCACTCTTTTTTCTGATTAGATTTAATTTGTGGTATCATGTTCAATTCTGGACCCCACATTTTTAGAAAGGGGAATATATCAGTAGAATATAGTACAGGAACTATTTTATTTTTAGCATTTTTTAGTAATAAAGCAAATTTCCTTATTACCTAATAAGTATTTAATAGGCATTTAATAAATGTGGAATGGAATGAAGACTCCAACAAAAGAAGACTCCAACAAAAAGGTAGTGACTTTAGTTATGTTAAGGTAAAAAAGCAAGTGTATTTCTCAGATAGGGAGTTTTTCATACAATAGCTCATACTGGGATTTTAGAAGGGTTGCCATATAGAAATGATCAACAATCTGATTGATCATTTAACTTTAGATGATTTTCCTTAAATTTGTATTGCATCTATCTATATGAGTCACACTCATATATGTACAGCTCCTGTACATATGGATGGGAACTTTTTTTATTTTTGTCATGTAGTAGATGTTGAATAAATAAATGCTGGTATGATTTGGCTGATTTACCAATCAATCAATTCAGGGCAGGATAAAGATGATGGTGAAAGGCGCTGGCTCAAGCAATGTAAGTATCATTTGAAAGAATAGGCATGTTGAACCTGGGGAAGAGAAGACTTGAGTGATATGAGAATTGTTATGGATATTTGAAAAGTTATGATTTGGAAGAAGGTATTAAGGGAAAGAGAGTTTAAGGGAAAGAGAACAGGCATTTGTTAAGTATTATTTATCAGGCACTATGCTAAATGCTTTACAGATATTTCATTTGATCTTTATTTGGTAGACACTATTATCCATTTTTTCAGTTGAGAGAACTAGGACACATATAGGCTAAGTGACTTGCCTGAGGTTACACAGTTAGTAAATGAATTAAGTCAAATTTGAATTCAAGTCTGACTCCAAGCCCAAGGCTTTATCCCTTGTTTCATGTACCCAAGTACAAATTAAGTATGTCCTTGATCACACAGAGCTAGATGATGCACTCAGCCTAAAAATAAATATGAGAAGGGGAAGACTTAGAGACATATCCCCGTAGAGATAGGAAGCAAAAAAAGCCTACGAGGAAGCAATATCCAAAAGGGATGCATAAATGGCCAAATGATATAAGGAAATTGCCATGCTTTTGGAATCCAGGCTTGTATGCATGTGTGTTTGCGTGTGTGCATGCATGTGTATATATCACACACACACATTATATATATATATATAAAGTCTAGATAAATGTAATAGAAAACAAGTCATGAAGCTCATCATTGCATCCAATGGTGTATTAGCACAAAAACACAACTAACATAACTAAATTGTTTATCCATAAATAAATGGCATGCTGTCTAAGTTTTTGATGGTGATCCTGTGGTTTTGGAATTTGAGGTGGAATTTTGAATTATATTCAGAGATAACTCCTTTTATTTGGGGAAACCAATTAGAGTGGACTAATAAATTGTTATTATCTGCCTCAGGGGATTCTTGCAGGACAGGGGGCTGAAGCAGCTGCTCAAGTAACCAGGGGAGCGTAGGAGGAAGACTAATCACTAATCACCTGTGTTAGATCTTCTGCTGTTCCCCCAGGTCAAACACCTCCTGGTCTAGGAATGAATTCTGTGACCTGGAGACTGACCTTTCTCAGAGGGAGAGTAATCACTAACACCAGAGGGTAAAACTTCCTGAGAGGATATTTGCTTTGAGGAAACCATGGACCTATTATCACACACACACACACACACACACACACACACACACACCCTATATCCATATATAGTATATATTGCATACAAATATATGTATATGTGGATACATATATATTCACACAAAAGTACAAACAAATATATAGTGATTAAACTTTCATTTATTGTATATAAGCTTCCACAAGGATAAATATGTAACCATTTATAATCCTACCAAAGAAAAATAATCCTCTCTGGATATATAGTATATATGATATATGTAGATACACATACATATACATTCACACATAGGTATATATTATAGACACATGGATATAATATAAATGCATCATATATACATGTATATGAATACACTCACATATACAACCAATTTTTATATTTTATATGTGTGTGTATATATATACATATACATGTATGTATATATATACACATGATTTTTACTCATGCTTAGCACAATACTTCACACATAGTATGCACTTAATAAGTGCTTATTGACTACTCTACTGACATTAAGAAAAGAAGGGAAATCCCAACCAGAGCAAGGATTCTTACTTTATATTCTTGTATTATCTTGCATATAAATTTAATAAGATCCATGAACTTGGATATATGTCCATTTCAATATAACTGTTTTCCTTTTTAACCTTATATATTTTACTTTTTGAATTTAAAAGCATTATTCTATTCATGAGTTCATTGGCTTTGTCAGACTACCAGGTATGTGACACCAAAAAGATTGGGCTTCTTTGATTTGACTTTCAAGAACTGAAGGCCCTCCCTGTGCCTCAACAAAGCATCAAAACAATATGACGATATAGAATTTATAAGTGGAGCTGATTAAATAGGGAAACATTTTTCCTTTAAATGCCTCCATCAATTTTGAAACACTTTGGATAAAGTGAATCCAGGAACACCAGTCCCACCCCACCCTAATCTTTAAATAGGAGTGTAGTTTAAAAGAAATTGTGACCCATATGTTTCTGATTCATTTATACTTTTCATAACTCATGTAAATGTTGATTTGTAATAGTTTTCTGATGTGCAAAATATTTTGAACTTTGAAATCTATTTTTCTAGAAACAGAACCTTGTGTTTGCACCAAATTGAATAAGTTTAATTCCACTATTTATTCAGTGCCTTCTGTGTGCAAAATATTGTGCTGGATATGGAGAAAGGTCATGGTAATTTAACAATTTAACTAAGATTCAATCCATCTTTAAGATAAAGCTATGAAAATATCAAATTAGAATAAGGGTTAGCATAAGATATAAAGGAATTTTAAAATATTATTTTCACTTTGTTTTTTAAACATGAGTTTATCTATGGATAGAATAATGGATTTGAAATCAGAAGACAGGTATTCAAAACTGCTCTGAGACCTAATTAGTTGCGTGATCTTAGACAAGTCATAAGTCCTCTTTTCTTTTCCTCATCTGTAAAATGAAGGAGTTGGATAGATGACCTATAAAATACTTTCCATCTCCAAGTTTAGGAGTCTAGGATAGACTTCCTTTTCCTAGCTATGGTTGAGAGTAAAGTGAAAGAGAAACAACAGAAGGGTAGCTTTAATTATTAATGCCTATGGTTGATGTGATTGAAATCTAATGAAGTAGAACTAATGGATGTTTGTATAGAGCCAATGATTCTTATATGTTCCCGGCAGTACTGCTGAATTTCCAAGGAGCAATTGCTTCCGTAGTGCATTTTTAACAACTGTCACTTAGTATCCAAACCACTATTTTACACATATGATCATAGATTTAGAGTTTGAAGAGCTCAAGTCCAACCCCTTCATATGGATGACAGTTAAGATTTGAACTCAGTTTCTTTATCTTTACATTCTTTTTTTTAACTTTTTTTTTTTGCATTTGTTACTATTGATTCTCCCTTTCTTAATTTTTATTCTTCTTTTTAATCACTTTGATTTAATGAATTTAATCCAGCCATCATATACTATATTCAAGGTAGAGATACAAAAACATAAATGAAATAATGAGTTTCCATTTTACTAGTGGGATATAGCATATATCATATGAACAAATAAATTTAGTATAATGGAAGTTGAGATGAAAGAAAACACTAGCTACTGGAGAGATTAGGAGCCTGCCTAAGAAAGAACATAGAATTCTAAAAGGCAGGGATAATAAGGGAGAATTTTTTCAGTGTTGAGCAATAACTTGTGTAAATGCTTAGAAAGTAGAAATTTGAATATCAAGAATAAGTGAGGGGCAGCTAGGTAGCACAGTGGATAGAGCACCAGCTTTGAAGCTGGGAAGCCCAGAGTTCAAATGTGGCCTCAGACACTTAACACTTCATAGCTGTGTGACCCTAGACAAGTCATTTAACCCCAATTGCCTCAGCAAAAAAAAAAAAAAAAAAAAAAGATAATAGGTTAGAGATAGTAACAGAACATAGAATTCATGAAGGGAATTAGTAACTTACATAACATTGTCATTTTTTTTATCCCACCTTTCTCCTGTTTCTCAATTTTCTTCCCTGGTTCATCTTCCTTCATCCATCCTATAAGTAAAAGCCTCTGCTTTGGTCTTCTCTTCTCTTTTGATATTCTATTACATAGTGATCTTATCAGCTCTGAAAGCTTTTGTTATTAACTCTATTCAGATAACTCATAAGTCTACATATCTGGCTCAGAGATCTTTTTCATACTTCATTCCTTCATTTCCCACTGTCTTTCCAACATTTCAACATATTGACAAAATCTCAAATATAATATATCTCAAAAGTAATGCATCTTTCCTTTAAAACTTGCCATTCCTCCTAACTTTTCATGTGAATATATAGAATATATGAATCATAAGATGACTATTTATAGTCATCTTAAAACCTTGAAGTTCCCTTTGAATTGCAAAGTTAGTTTCACTCCTAAAAATCTCTAATATTTGTTCCATTTCATTCATTATCAAGAAAATCTCTGGCAATTATACAAATCTTTAACTGTTGTTCCAAGATAAACCATAAAATAAAAAAAAAAAACTTCAATATTTTGAGTATTTCAAAGTCACAATGTTTGTTACCAGACATTCATATAAAAGAAGATCTTTAATGATTCATTGGTGTTGATACCAGATATGCCAGGCATGTGTGTGAATTTATCCATTTATAAGGCAAAAAGTAACATTCTGCAGATGAGATATTAATTGGATCTTCATGTTTGTAGCTAAATCTTTAAGTCACAAGTAATGTAGCCTCTGAAGAATTCTATTACACAAAAGACTATGAAAACTTAAAAACCAAATAATATCAATATTTTTATTAAAGTAAGTTTTGATATCATGGTTCCCCTGAAAGGGTTTCAAGTATTCCTAAGGGGCTCAAGTATTCCTAAAGGACTATAAACCAACTTTGAGAATTGGTGATACTAATTATGGAGAATGAGAGACTGGAGTCAAAGAGAATAGTTTAGTAGAGTGTTAACAACAGTCCAAACTCTGAAAGCCTGAAATAGAATTTGTGGTGGAATACCAAGGAGAAAGTAGTGGACAATTATTAGAGATATTAAGAATGAAATGAACCTGTTACTTCAAAGAAAAACAACATATAGTATTAGATTTATTGTTGTTCACTCATTATGTCCTATGTGATTCTACATGACAGCATGAACTATATCCATTGTGTTTTCTTGGCAAAGATACTGGAATGACTATGCATTTTCTTCTCCAGTATATTCCCATTTTATAGATGAGGAAGTGAGTCAAACAGGAATTTAAGTGGCTTAAGTATGTAAAGTCAGATCTTCATGACTTCAGGACTATTTTTCTATCACCTAACTGCCCCCCTCAGTATGTGTTACCAATGATAAAATGCAAGAGAAAATAAGAATTTTGTAAAACTTATATACCACCATGAGTTTGATAGCTCTTGATCTAAGTGGTTGGTGGTGATTTTAACTAATTTGTTTGGATATCATATGAAGAAATGAGTCAAGCTTTGGAAGATCTGCATATCTTAATGAACAGATATTTTCCCAAAGATTAATGTATAATGTTACAAAATAATGCACAGGTAAAAGATCTATTCAAAATTCAGGAAAGAATAATGGATTTTAATGTTACAGACTACATAAAGTTAGTTGATAGAGTTTTAAATTCCATATTGCAACAAATCCTTAGAGACTAAGTATGATGTGGTTTCAGAGAAGAATATCCACAATTATATATTAAAAGATTATTAAAATATCCCCCCCTTTTTCTATTGCATGCCTATGTAAATTTGAATTTTCTTTATTTCAACCAAAATAACACATCTCAAAGATTGAATGCAGAAGCAGATATGAAAATGCAGCTGTCTTTTATTAAGTCAGACATTAATAAAATTTGCAAAAATATGCAAAATAATGGCATTCTTCAGCATATTTTAAAATTATTTTCATACTCATGTTGAAAAGAAATAGTTTCATTATAAATGAATTTAATTTTTTAAAAATTGGTTTTAATTTTAAAATCACAAATATCAGGAAATTAACACTCATAAACAAAGTTCATTGGGGTCCTCAGTTATTCTTAGAAGTGTAAAGGATTCCTGAGACCAAAAAAATTTAAGAATCACTACTTTATAAAAAAAGCTGCAAAGGAGGGTAAATGTTTGTGTGAATTAGTCTAGAAGAGACAAAACAAGAAAAAAAAAGTTGAATGAGAAAATACCTATTTACTTTTACTTACATTCTTTACATTTTCATGAGAGTGTCAGCCCTACTTTTTAAAATGTGTGTAGTTGACTGGCTCATTAAAGGGAGCAGAAGCAGCTAGACTTTATCTGAATATCTTGACCATTCCTTAATGCTACTGGGCATAGAATAATTCCTAAGTAACTAAGAGAAAGCCAATTATATATATATATATATATATATATATATATATATATATATATATATATATATATACTTCTCTCTGACCTCAAGAACTCAATAAAATCTGACACATATTGTAGAAACTGTAGTTGTCGGATAAATATTTTTGATGATGCTAACCTCAAGAAGTTGCTGGGAAAATTAAATTACATAAGGTGGAATTTTTAAAGCTTAGAATGCTTAACAAATATAGAAATGTATTTAGAAGAATTACATGTGTTTTACCTATATAGTATGACTTGTTTGTTGTCTGGTTGTGGGGAGAAAAAAGGAGAGGGGAAGAAAAAATTGAAACAAAGTTTTGCAAAGGTGAATGTTGAAAACTCTTTGCATGTATTTAGAAAAATAAAATACTATTAAAAAATAAAAGATTTTTTAAAAGAGTATGGAATGCTTTTAAACTAAGTGGTACAATGGACAGTGTTATAATACTTGAAATCATAAAGACCTAAGCTTAAATCCAGTCTCAGATACCTTGGGTTTTATGACTAAAGGTAAGTAATTTAATCTCCCCTAGTCCTAGTTTACTCATCTGCAAAATGGGAATAATAATAGCAGCTACTTCTCAGTGAAGATTAAATCAAATAATATCACAAAATAAAGTACTTTATCTATCTTAACATCTTAGTGCTGGTTATTATAATAGGAGAAAAAAAACTCACTTAGCCTGAGATAGACTATGAACCTTTTATTATTGAGAGCTCACAGATATCCTCAAGTGGATGGAAATGAGGAAATATAGAATTTAAATGCAATATTTAAATAGAACAATTTTACATATAGATACATATTTGTGTCTACTAGTAGCCATCTCTATGGCAAGGCAGGCAAGGAGGGAAGAAAAAAGATATTTACATGATAACTATTACATATTTTAAAGGAATAGTAAGTTGTACATAATAGATTTGCAGTTTTAAGTTCAATAATTTTTTTAATCATACTATGCTATTGAAATGCTTATGGAGAATGAAAGACTGGAGTCAAAGAGAATAGTTAGTAGAGTGTTAACAACAGTCCAAACTCTGAAAGCCTGAAATAGAATTTGTGGTGGAATACCAAGGAGAAAGTAGTGGACAATTATTAAAAAGAAAATAAAGAAAAAAAATGCAATTTTTAAAAGTAAAATTTTTTAAAACTTCAAGATGAGAATTGATTTTTTAAATAGACTTTTATTTATGTACTTTGATTTTACTTCTAGATTTTCCCTGTATTACTATCTTTCAGAGATCCTGACAAAAAAATTTCAAAAGAAAAAAGAAGAAAAAGAGAAGAAAAATCCAGCAATACTAATCAGCATAACAAAATTTTGTGTATCATGCAGTATACCAAATCCATAGATCATAGCCTCTACAAAGCAGTAGAGTGAGTTATTTTCCCCTCATATCTCCTATGCAAGACCAAGTTTTTTCTTTATAAGGTCACAACATTTATTTTTAATTTTTTACTGTATTCTTTCCATTAACACTGAGGTAATCATTATGCATATATTGTTTTTCTAGCTGTGCTTACTTCATTTTGCATCAGTTCATGTGTCTTCCCTTGTTTCTCTCTTTCATCAAATCTGTCATTTCCTACAGCCTAGTAATATTCCCTTACTTTCATGTATCACAGTATGCATAGCCATTTCCCAATAGATGAATGTCTGCTTTGTTGTCAGTAAAAATTAATAATATTGTGGTGTATATAAGATGAACATTAATATTTCTAATATAAATTTAGGGAATGGCATAATTGCAGACTATAGGAGAACATGTAAATATTTCATATTTTACATCAAATGATAGCATTTTGTTTTTAGTTAAATAGAATATCTGGGTGCTTATGCAGTACTTTCCAAAAAAAGTTGTTTCACCTTTTTTCTTATTCCTTCGATCTTTCTGGAAGAAACTATATAATTTTATAGAACCTCTGTTGCTATCCCAGAATCTAAATTCTTGCCCAATTTGACTAAAGTTCTAATTTTGTTAGTAAAAAAAAAAAAAAAAAAAAAAAAAAAGCTTCTGAGTTACCACTGAAATAAGCTCTTAACATCATTATATATGTTGAGTATAATAGATTGGCCTCCTCTGGCTTCTGAAATAACTTTCAGAACAACACATGATAATAATGATGATAAAAAGAAGTAGAATAAGTCTAAAACATGAGCAAGAATTGGCTCTGTTACCATCTATAAAATTCATATATTGGTATTAAGTGATTGTTATTGATTATGCATTTTAGGGTCATTGAACTTTCTTCAAAGTTCCTATTTTTCAACTGGAATTTATCCCCAAAATAGTTTATAATATCTAGTCAATGTTGTTATGTCTTCATATTTAAAACTAAAGGCAATTTGCCTTTGTGCCTTTACAAGACCACTAATTAATATCTGAAGTAAAGAGTATGATTTCACATACCAAGAGTTCTAACATCAATATCTTAGCTCTATATATAGCTCTAGCTTTCTTCATGATCATTTTCAATACAGCTACTAGAAATTCTTCTGATGATTGATTTGTCAGATGTCAAAACAAACTAGCACTAGATAATCAGGGGAGGCATTTTATGTTAATATGTTGGGGCAGGGTAGGGACTTGTGGGTTCGGGAGACTCCAGACATCATAAATTTAAGAAGTTTTAGAATGTGCATGCCAACATGTCAACCATCCATCCAATTTTTCAAGACAAATTCATCATCCATCAACTGTTCAGCAAGTGGACCTGAGAGGTTTGGGATTGACACAGACATATATGGTACTATCCATTGATATAGCCCAAATACTTATTAATAAGAATCAAAGACCCTAAAAGCATATATTGAGAGCTATATGAGAGCTAACAGACCAATTTCCATGGTTTATAGATGAGGAAACTGAGATATAGCCCACAATATTTCTCTCCTTCCCAACTACTGCCCTTATACCAGGAGAATTTAGCATACTTATTGATTCTCACCATTCAGTTCCACAATCCACTCAGTTTCCTTGATCTATTTCTCCTCCTTCATTTCAGTCACAAATAAGGATGGTCCTGAGAAAGTCATTGAAGTTTACTAGCTCTATGATTCTGGGTAAGTAATTTAACCTTTGTCTACATTAATTTCCTACTATAAAATCAGGCTAGTAATGATTTCTACTTCTCAGAGTTGTGAGAATCAAATGAGATATTTGCTAAGAACCTATTTCAATGTCTAGCATAAAGTAGGCACTTAATATATGCTTGTTCTCTCCTTTCTCTTGATCCCTAATGGACAAGTTAGATTAAACTATTTCTTGAGTCCTACCAGCTGAGTAGGTTTTCTTCTGTGATTCCATGATCCCACATAAGACAACCTTTGAAACTATAGACATCACTAATAAGTATTGATTTGATGAGTTCAGTTTAGAGGCAAGTGTAAGATGTTTGATAGAGGGCTATAATGACATTTGGAAGGTCAGTTTCAACCATAAATCTGACCAAGTCATTTAACTTCTGTGAACTCTAGTTTCCTTATCTGTAAAATGAAAAAGTTAGACTAGGAAATTGCTAAAGTCCCTTCCTAGTCTAATAGCCTTTGAATCTCAACCTAAAAAATTGTCTTGTAATTCAAAAGCTTATATAGTGACATCCTGACCATTCAATAAACTTGCTGAATAAATGAATAACATCCTTAGACATTTGTGACCATTAACCTGTTTTATGTTGCTAAAATACTAGCTTTCAACTGGCAATGTCCTAAGCATATTGCAAAGTACCTTCAGGCTGAAATTGTGAAGAAAGGCAGGCTAGGAATGGAAGGGTTACTTCAAGATGAATGTGGACAGAAAAAATAATGATGATATCTATGTTGCCTCTGTATAATGCAGCACTAAAAGCAACTGGCCTTCTAACTAGATGGCATAGTGGAGAGAGCACTGGCCCTGAAGTCAAAAGGACCTAAGTTCAAATTAGGACTCAGACAGTTAACACTTACTAGCTGTGTGACCCTAGGCAAATCACTTAACCCTAATTGCCAAAATATACTGGAAAGATTTACATGGCTTGATGCTGAGTGAAACAAGCAGAACCAGGAATATATTATGCTCAGTAATAGCAAGATTGTTCAATGATTAACATGAAAGACTTGATTCTTCTCTGTGGTTCAGTGATCCAAGGCAATCCCAATAAACTCTGGATAGAAAATGCCATCTACATCCAGAAAGAGAACTATGGAGATTGAAAGTAAATCAATACATGCTATGTTCATTTCTTTTTTCTGTTTTTTTTTTTTTCTCTCCTGCGGTTTTTCCCTTTTCTTCTGATTTTTCTCTCCCAATATGATTCATAAAGAAATAAGTATTTATAAAGTTAACATATAACCAGAAAAAAAAATTAGTCATTCAGCTTCACATAACAGGACATGCTCAGACTTCATGGAGCTGTGTCATTGCAAACTCATTGTTTGAACCTTGGACCCATCTTTGCCCTTTCTGATTTAGTAAAACCTATTCCCTTTTCTCCCTGAAACTCATCATATTTAAATATTAATCTTATTTTGGACAACACACTGGTCAACAATGATGCCTTAGGCATTTCACACATTGATTCACTAATGTCAATGTCTTTACACAGTTTTCGGAGAGTTAATCACTTGAATTTTCTTGTCCAGATATTGGACTTCTGATACTTTGAGGAACCTTTCTTTCTTCAGCTTGTTCAGACTTCACAGTCAAGGGTGAGCAAAGTGCTTCCAGAATGTGAATAAATTTAGTGAGAAGAAATGAGTAATATCAGCCTCCGGGTATTATGGAGGCTGCAAAGAACTTAGCATTTTTATATATTCATAGGCAACAATTTGGGACTAAAAAACGAGTTTAGCAGAGAGAGCTTGGAAAATACAAAGTTCACAATCCTGGGCTAAACCAAGAACTGTCCTATCAATCACTGACTGTCTCATAAAAAAAGACATTCATGACTAACCTCTTCCACCTTATGAGTAATCACTTATAAACTATAACCTTTATTCCTTAGTGTTATTATCTTGGCTCTCTATAAGCTTCAGCCACATGAATGCTGCTCTGGAATTCACATACTCAGAAGAAAGCCCATTGAAAAAATTTTAGAAAAACAAAAACAACCCACTCTCCCCCAAAATAGCAATGTTAATTGGAAACTTAACTAGAAACTTTATTATGAATGTATATACATAATATTAACAATATTCCTTATGGTCTAGTATTATATTGTATATTGTAATCTAATATAATACTGGCAGAACAATAGATAAAAATTACTTAATAGATACTTTCTATCTCTATCCTCAGTTTTAAAAATAGCTAATTACCACACTTATTCTTACCAGTCAATTAGATACCCAAATGGTATAAAAGCCTGTGAGATGGGCAGCTACGTGGCGCAGTGGATAGAGTACCAGCCCTGAAGTCAGGAGGACTTGGGTTCAAATCTGGTCTCAGACACTTAACATTCCCTAGCTGTGTGACCCTGGGCAAATCACTTAACCCCAATTGCCAAAGCAAAAAAAAAAAAACAAAAAAAAAAAAAGCCTGTGAGAAAAGAAAAACCATATACCTTTGCCAATTTTATTTTCAATCATCCTTAGCTACATACAAGATGGTTTTGTCTTCTGATAAGTCTACAATACACAACACTGGAAACAAATATGTTGGTATGGCTTCCTTACTTATTTCACCTATGGCACTTAAGCAATATGGCAAGACTTGTAATTTTTTTTCCTCCTCCTCTTCCTCTTTATCTTCCTCCTCCTTCTCCTTCTCTTTTCTCCTCCTCCTTCTGTAATTCTTCTTCTCCTTCCTTTTCTTCTTCTTCAAGAGCAGTCAAATATTCAACTATAAATAAGAAAGAAAATGCACTAGCTTTTATATGCTAATTCAATCCATATGATTCAGGTTTCTCATGTACAATTGATGCTAACCAAAAGCAAAGTTGCATTTTAAAACTATTACAGCTGTCAATGAGCACTCATTTTACATTTGCATTTCTTAAAATTCCAAAGCAGCAAAAATATGGAACTCATTGTCTTTTAACTATTTTCTCTTCTGATCCCAGTGGTCTATTGTGACTTTTGATATACCATATAACAATATATGCCCTAATGAATAGCTTGCTCCCATCTTTTGGCTTCCTTAATTGTTTCTTAGTTTATTTATTTAACTGAGCCCAAATGGAATCACACCAGCAGTCACTTTGTATATAGATAATGATGATAAGAGCTGCAAGTTATGCTTCTATAATGCTTCAAAGCTCACAATGTGGTTTTTTGTTTGTTTATTTGTTTGTTTGTTTTTAAACTGACCAGGAGATAAGCATTGTAAGTATCAATAGTCTCATTTTGCAATTAGAAACATTGGGCTCAGAGAGATGCTGTGACTTGCAGATGGTCCCATTGTTAGTGGGTATCACAACTTGTTTCCAAGAAGAGCATGCTAATCAATGTTTAACAACTGCTTCTTTTTAAAAAAGACAAAACCAAAAAGTACACATGATACATTTTTAGGTTTAATCTACATTCAAACATTTTATCCATCAGTTTCTATTTAGTTTAGAAACCAATAAAATAATATATCAAGTAAACCTGGTACAAAATGCAAATAATTGATAATATACATTTGATTTGTATTAAGCATACTTTTCCTTAAGTTTGGAGATGTATAGTGTGTACCTTTGTTTAAACCCCAAATAGTGTTTTTTTCCCAAAGCAGATTTTATGTTGGTCTTATCTACAGACAATTAAATGGCATGGTGAATAAAACCTGGAATTTAGGGTTAGTAAGATGTGAATGAAAATCCCATTCTCAGACACTTGGTAAATGTATGAATCTGGATAAGTTACTTAACTATCTCAACCTCAGTTTTCTTATCTGTAAAAAGGGATAATAATAGCTTCAATCTCTTAGGGTGGTGGTGAAGATAAAATTAGATAATGTTTGTAAAATGCTTTGCAAATCTTAAAGCTCCATATAAATGCAAATATAGAAGCATCTAGGTAATGCAGTAGATATAGCACGGACTCTGGAATTACAGTACAATAAAAGGGAAAATTCAATAAGGAAAGAAGCTTGAGAATAATGTCTTAATTCAAATCAACAGATATTGATTAAGCACCTATAGTCTGTAAAGCCCTGTTCTAAGAGAACATTTAGTAACATTTATTAGGTAACTACTATGTGGAAAGAATTATTCTAGCATTTGGAGATATAAAGAAATGAAAACAGTCCCTTTGTTCAAGGAGCTTATATTTAAATGTTATCCCTTAATTATAAAAGATGATCCATACATGGGGGATTTTTTTGTGTGTGATGGTGATGGCATTTTTGTTGTTGTTATTGTTGTTGAATTGACTAATCATACATGTAAAGTATTAAGAAGATAAGCTTGGAATTAGGAAGAGTATTAAAAAAATTAATAAGTAATAATGCATTCTCTTTTGCTGAGATAATGATTCAGATGAAGAAATAGAAAAAAAGTAGGAAATTCTCAATAAGACTGTGTGAATTAAGAAGTGCGAGAAAGAAGAAAGAAATTATTAATATTTTGACTTTCATCTCTTGGTTGAGTGTCTTAATTCTTCTTCATCAGGTTTCCTTCTTCCTCTCTGGGCCTAAATTTGTTCTTCTGTAAGCCATGATTGGCAAATAAAATAAGACTGGAGCTAATCTGATTGTTTGTTGTTCAAGAAAAGATAATCCCATTTCTATTACCAGAAAAATGTGCTTATACCTCTCAGATTGGCTAAGATGACAGGAAAAGAAAATGATGAATATTGTAGGGGATGCAGGAAAATCAGGACGTTAATACATGGTGGAGTTGTTAACTGATCCAACTATTCTGGAGAACAGTTTGGAACTGTGCCCAAAGGGCTATCAAACTGTTCATACCTTTTGATCCAGTAGGGTCTCTGTATCCCAAAGAGATCATAAAAAAGAGAAAAGGACTCACAAGTACAAAAATGTTTGTAGCAGCCCTTTTTGTAGTAACAAGCAACTAGAAACTGAGTGGATGCTCATCAGTTGGGGAATGGCTGAATAAGTTATGGTATATGAATGTTATGGAATATTATTGTTCTATAAGAAATGATCAGTGTGATTTCCAAAAGGCCTAAAGAGATTTATGTGAATTGATGCTAAGTGAAGTGAGTAGAACCAAGAGAACATTGTACCAGCAACAAGAAGATTATATGATGATCAACTTTGACAGAAGTGGCTCTTCAAAAATGAAATTATTTAGGCCAATTCCAATAGATTTGTGATGGAGAAACCCACCCGTGCCCAGGACTATGAAGACTGAATGTGGATCACAACACAATATTTCCACATTTTTTTCATTTTATCTTTGATTTTTTTGTTTCTCATTTTTTTTTCCTTTTTGATCTGATTTTTCTTGTGCAGCATGATAAATGTGGAAATATGTATAGAAAAATTGCCCATGTTTAACATATATTAGATTGTTTGCTATCTAAGGGAGGGAGAAAAATTTGCAACACAAAGTTTTACAAGGGTGAATGCTGAAACCTATCTTTATATGTTTTTTGAAAATAAAAAGCTATTGTCAAAAAAGGAAAATATGCTTAAACAATACATATACGTATTCATATATGTATATATAAATATTCATACATGTAATTGCAAATCACATATATTTATGGAACAGCTTCCTGTTCCTCTGTGTTCTGTGCTCTGTGGTACTCTTCTAGGTATTATAGTGGATACAAAAAACAAAGTATATGCTTTAAAAGTTCCTTTCCTCAAGAAGAATATAATCTATTTGAGTAAGCAAGACTAACATACACAAAAATCATAGGAGAATAGTAAATACTAAACAGTGTAGTATTGACTTTAAGTACACTATCAAGAACTTTAAGTGCAAGTGTCAGCTGGAGTATTCTGAGAAGACTTGAATTGATTTATGAATATGAACAGGATTTGGATAAGCTGAATAGAAGAAAATGGCCTCGGAAAAACAGCATCAGCAATGAAGAAGGAGCATGGCAAAGAAATGTGTCCTTAACATCACTGACAAACTTGGGTGGGAACAATTTGCTATCATGCAAACTTTTTTTATTATTATTTTTTTATTTTTTAGTAATTCTGGTCTTGGAAATTTTATTTTTTTATTTTTTTATTTTTTTAAGCTTTTTATTTGTATAACATATGTATGGGTAGTTCCCCAACCTTGATCTTTACAAAGCTTTCCAATACAAATTTTACCCCCAGTCCCCTCCCCTCCCCCAGATGGCAGGAAGTCCACTACATGTTAATAATGTTGAAATGCTTGAGAAGTTATGCAAGAAAAATCCTATCTACAAGAAAAAAAAGAATCAGAGAAAGGCAACACAATGCAAGCAAATGTCAATAGAGATCATGAAAATGTTACGTTGTGGTCCATATTTCATGTCCCTCTTTCTGGGTGTATATGGTTTTCTTCAGTGAACAACTGGAACTGGTTTGAGACAATTCTTTATTGCAGAGAGTCATGTCCATCAGAATTGATCATCATGTTATACTGTTGTTGCTGTGCATGATGATCTCCTGGTTCTGCTCGTTTCACTCAGCATCAGTTCATGCAAGTCTCTCCAGGCCTCTCTGAAATCGTCCTGCTGGTCGTTTCTTACAGAACAATAATATTCCATAACATTCATATACCATAATTTATTCAGCCACTCTCCAATTGATGGGCATCCCTTCAGTTTCCAGTTTCTAGCCACTACAAAAAGGGCTGCCACAAACATTCTTGCACATGTGGGTCCCTTTCCCTCCTCTAAGATTTCTTTGGGATATAGGCCCAGTAGAAACACTGCTGGGTCAAAGGGTATGCACAGTTTGACAACTTTTTGAGCATAGCTCCAAATTGCTCTCCAGAATGGTTGGATCCGTTCACAGTTCCACCAACAATGTATTAGTGTCCCAGCCCTCCCACATCCCCTCCAACATTCATCGTTATCTTTTCCTGTCATTTTAGCCAATCTGACAGGTGTGTAATGGTATCTCAGAGTTGTCTTAATTTGCATTTCTCTGATCAATAGTGATTTGGAGCAACTTTTCATATGACTAGAGATGGTTTTAATTTCATCATCTGAAAATTGTCTGTTCATATCCCTTGACCATTTATCTATTGAAGAGTGGCTTGAATTCTTATATATATGAGACAATTCTCTATATATTTTAGAAATGAGGCCTTTATCAGAACCATCAAATGTAAAGATGATTTCCCAATTAGATGCTTCCCTCCTAATCTTGTCTGCATTTGTTTTGTTTGTACAGAAACTTTTTAACTTAATATAGTCAAAATTATCCATCTGGTGTTCAATTAGGAGTTCCAAGTCTTCTTTGGACATAAATTTGTTCCACCTCCACAGGTCTGAGAGATAAACTATATTACGTTCCTCTAACTTGCTTACAAAGTCCCTCTTTATATCTAGATCATGAACCCATTTAGATCTTATCTTGGTATGTGGTGTTAGGTATGGGTCAAGCCCTAATTTCTTCCACACTAGTTTCCAATTTTCCCAGCAGTTTTTGCCAAATAGAGAGTATTTATCCCAAAAGCTGTGGTCTTGGGTTTATCGAACACTAGATTGTTAAGGTTAATGCCTAGGTTGTCCTGATAACCTATCCTGTGCCACTGATCCACTGCTCTATTTCTTATCCAGTACCAAATGGTTTTGATGACCGCTGCTTTATAATATAGTTTTAGATCTGGTACAGCAAGGCCACCTTCATCTGCCTTTTTTTTCATTAATCCCCTTGAAATCCTTGACCTTTTGTTCTTCCAAATGAACTTTGCTACTATTTTTTCTAGATCTGTAAAATAATTTCTTGGGAGTTTGATTGGTATGGCACTAAATAAGTAGATTAGTTTGGGTAGTATTGTCATTTTTATTATGTTCGCTCTGCCTACCCATGAGCACTTAATATTTTTCCAATTGATTAGGTCTGATTTTATTTGTGTGGAAAGTGTTTTGTAATTTAGTTCATATAGTTTCTGACTTTTCCTTGGCAGATAGATTCCCAAATATTTTATCCTATCATCTGCTATTTGGAATGGAATTTCTTTTTGTATCTCCTGCTGCTGAACTTTGTTGGTAATATATAAAAATGCTGATGATTTATGTGGATTAATTTTGAATCCTGCAACTTTGC
>JAJPUD010003384.1:135315-216622 GCA_023553655.1 Myrmecobius fasciatus | reverse complement strand
TTTTTTTTTTTTTAGATCTTATTTTACCACTTTTTCCCTCTTTTCCCCAGTATGACAACCTTTTCCCCTCTAGTTCTCTTTTTTATATTATCAAAGTAATATTTAGTTAATTATACCCCCAAACTTTGAGTATCCCCCTAGTAAAAATAAAGTTCTCAAGAGTCCTTTCCTTTTTACCTTTTTATGCATCTCTTGAGTTCTGTGTTTCGGTGTCGAATTTTTTGTTCAGATCCGGTCTTTTCATTAGAAATAGGTGAAATTCACCTATATCATTGAATGACCATCTTCTTCCCTGGAGGATAATGCTCATTCTAGCTGGATAGGTTATTCTTGGCTGTAATTCAAGTTCCTTTGCCCTTCGGAATATCTGGTTCCAAGCCCTTCGATCCTTCAGTGTGGAAGCTGACAGATCCTGACAGATTCTAATTATTGATCCTCGGTATTTGAATTGTTTCTTTCTAGCTGCTAGTAGAATCTGTTCCTTGGTGCTATAGTCCTGAAATTTAGCCACGATATTCCTTGGGGTTTTAATTTTGGGGTCTCTTTCAGGAGGTGATCGGTGAATTCTTTCAATGGTGATTTTGCCCTTTGATTCTACAATCTCAGGGCAGTTTTCTTTCAGGATTTCCTGGAAGATAGTGTTTAGATTCTTTTTTTGATCATGGCTTTCAGGAAGTCCAATAATCCTTAGATTGTCTCTCCTAGATCTATTTTCTAAGTCAGTTGTTTTTCCTAGGAGATATTTCATATTTTCTTCTAATTTTTCATTTTTTTGTTTTTGTTTGACTGATTCTTCAAGTCTTAGTGAGTCATTCACTTGCATTTGTTCAATTCTTATTTTTAAAGTGTTGTTTTCTTCAGTTACCTTTTTAAGTTTCTTTTGTAACTGGCCAATTTGTTCACTGCACTCTTTTTCCACTTCACTAATTTTATTTTTTAATAAATTGGTGTCTTTTTCATATCTCTTTTGCAGAGTATCATATCCTTCTTGCAAGATACTGTATCCTTCTTGCACTGATTTCAGTTTATTTTCCCATTTATCCTCCAGCTCTCTTCTGAGGTTCTTTATGCAGTCTTCCAGAAAGGCCTTTTGAAACGGGGACCAGTGATGGTCCTTGCTGTTTTTTTCTGGATTTTTGTCTAAAGAAACCTCTGTATCTGAGGTCGTTTCTTTGCCTTGATAAAAGCTGTCTATGGTGAGAGCTCTCTTTTGCTTCTTCATCATCTTTTTTTTTAGACAGAGTGGATATCTCTTTAAGGTAGGGGAAAGAAAAAAAAAAAACCTTGGCTGAAGACGCTTTGCCCTGGGGCACTTCGTCGAGTTGACTTAAGGTGCTGGGCCGGTGGGGGCTAGGACTAAGTCCGAATTACTCCTTAAACAAGGCAAGTCTGCCAGAACACCTGTCCCCAATCAGGGCAGAGTGTCCCGAGTGCCTCAGATAAACTCCAGGTGTTTGGAATTTGGAGTTTGGAGTTTGGAGTTTCTTCCAGGATGAGCTGAGCTGAGTCCCACCCTCACTTCCGGCCTGCACAGTTGTCGTCTATTTATCTCTCTGTCCGAGTCCGACTAACCTGATATGAAGTTCTCCAGAGAGCCGTGCCCAAATATTTCTGAGTTTGTTGACTTGAAGATCAGTTCAGAGGCTTATTTTATTGTTGATTTGAGAGAAGATCGGAGGAGAGGCAGAAAGTCACCTTTTCACTCCGCCATCTTGGCTCCGCCCCCCTGGTCTTGGAAATTTGTTTAAGTTTATACAAATAGGCTGTCTAAAGGCATCTATTGGTAGAGACTGAATCATTCAGAAAATTCCATTCTAAATTAAAAAGTCAACTTATTCCAGTGTTTTGTTAACATTTTCCCCACTCCTGCTTCCCATGTTCCCAACACTAGATTAAAGATTTTTGAAAGTATTTAAATCATTAGTTTTTAGCCACCATGGACCAAACATAAAGGCAACCACAAAAAAAGCCAACACTGCTATAATCCCTCACCATCGATGTGTTGATTAAAAATATATATTAAACCTTATTCTATCAGCCAAACCTAAGAGGATCTATTGTTACAGGAAAAGATGTTTTTTTTTTTTTTTTTTTAATGTCTAATTAAATTTTGCTTGCAGCTTTAGTACATAAAAATACAAAAGGAAATTCATCTCTGTTGTGGCTCAGGTTCCTTCATCCTGTTGAAATCTGCTCTTAATTTGGAAATACATGTTGGTTTTTACTCTGAAATTTTCATCAAATGTTACTTGGCCTGCATGTGTATCTACTGGAGGACTAAAGATTATCCTTTAATATAACTTATTTATCCATATTTAAGGACACCCAAAAGTTGAAATAACTAAGTAGACATAGGACTTTCAAATTATGTCCAATACTCTTACCACACCTCATCATAAGACCCTATTAATGTTTTCCATCAGACATATATGTCTCATTAGTTTCATAAGGACTTTTAAAATTGAGAGAGCTGGCTCAACTCTCCACTCTTCCAACTTTAAAACTAGATCAGAAAATAAATACAGGTCTGTAATACTGCCTTCCTCACCACTCATCGGCTGCAGGAAATTGAGTAAAGAACTCAGTTCTTGCAACTTCAGTTAACTCACCTGCAAAGCACTTGGAGTAGAGATTAGAATGCTATAATTGGAATATTTGGATTTGAACCCTGTCTCAAATTTACTGGCTATCAAATGCAAAATAAGATATATAACCTTTGCCTCAGTTTCCTTTTCTGTAACAGAAATAATAATAAAACCTAACCTAATAGAGTTGTAAGAAACAAATGAGGTAATATTTGTAAAGCCCTTCTCAAACATTAAAGTTTTAAATAAACATTATCTATCATTATCTACAGTATGAGGTGGTTAATTTAGTACCATAAATTTAGGGTTAGAAGAGAACTCAGTAGTCACCTAGTCAAACATCCCCTTTTAACAGAAAGGTGAAGTCTTTTGTGGAAGATTCAATCACGAATCCTTAGATTCTAGGCACAGTGCTTGAACTATGCCATATTTTTTCTCTAAAGCCCTTTCCAGCCCTAACATGACAACATAGCATATATGTGCTGATCAAATTTAGAAACCAGTCTATAATTCCATGTATGAATGAACAGAAAGGATCTGGATCAAATTCAGAGAATTATTTGGGACCATTCAAAATAAGGGTATCAGATGCCAAGTTACCTCTAATAGGATGAACACAATAATCTAACACTGAACCCTTTATAAAGCACTGGTGATACATGTAGGATTGGAAAATTTATCACAAAGTCTTTGAAATCTACTTGAAGCTCTCAGATAACCATTCAAATTTCCATTTGAGGATGCACCCATGCTTTCCTCAAACACATACCCATCTATGACTCCTAAGTCTACTTAATCATCTTATTGCTACATGAGTAAGTTCCACCACTTCCATTTTCCACTTTCCTTTTATAGTTATCCTTTCTACATCAAGAGATTAGGAGCATGGTAAAACATTTTTGGCCTTCTTCCAGACCAGAGAAAAAGTATGGATTATTATGATATTAAAAGATAAAATATGTTGATATTATGTAATACTGTACATACATTTTATGCATTTATGAGTTTCTAAATTTTTTCTGTGTCCACAAAACTCCACCCCAGCAAAAAAAAATTCCATTTAATTTCTTATGCCAACCTATTATATATCAAAACCATAATGGAGAAAGAGATGGGGAAGGGATAATTGTACATGTTGTCCTCTCTCACCAAAATATAAGCTCCTTGAGAGAAGAAATTATCTTTTTCCTTTTGTTTGTATATATATTCCCATCATTTAGCATAGTATCTGACACATGGTAAGTGTTTATGCAATGTTTATCTATCTATCTATCTAGGCATGATTATATAATTGGTAGCTATGTTTCCAGCAGATACATTTAAACACAGTCAAAGTTTGATCTAAATGCTTAGGTAACTGGGTTTTCTGTTTAATTAGATTTCATAAATGGTTAATTAAAAAAAAACATTTATAGTTCATTTCCATAGTTGATCTTTCTACAGTCTCCTGTACTAATAAGTATAGCATGGGTAAAAAAGAAAAGAAGAATGAATCTCATTTTAATGATCAAAGGCCTTGAAAGAACTAAGAATCATTATTTGATACAATATATTTCATTTTTCATTACACATCAGATGCAAACAGAAATTACTATTTTTGATTATAGAAACACAGTAACATATATCAACAAAGGCTCAGCAAGACTGGCATATCCTACTGTGTTAATAAATACTTATCATGAGACAGCATTAATTTTTTTAACATGGCCAGTGTCGATGTCTATGGTTTGTTTTGTGATGGAAATAGTCCACTTTAACTAATATGATTGGTCATTTTTAAGATATAAAAATATGTATATCAGGGAATTATGTATTAAATTAAAAATATATTTGTTCCATAATTTCCCAACATTTAGCAAAGTAATTAGCATAAAATAGTGCTTAATGAACTCTAGTTGGCTAGACAAACATCTTCATATAATCTTCAGATGATTCAACTTGAATGAATTTCACATCAAGTTTTCAATAAATTCATTTTTATATGTGAATCACTGACTGCTTTCTTTCCTCACTTCTACCCCTTGGAAATACTTCTCTTCTTCGAAACTTAGCTCTAATGCAAGTTTCTAAATGAGCCCTTTCCTGATCCATACCTCCCTCCCTCCAACTGATAGTTATCTCTCTCAAAAAACTACTCTAAATATTTTTATATATGTTGTAATCATAAGTATATGTGTGTACATTTTCTCTCTCATTAGAATTTTAAGTTCTTAAAAACAAGAGCTATTTCATTTTTCTCTTTGTATGCCCAAAGTTTAGCACCATTCCTGATTCATGGGAGGCACCTAATAAGTGTTTGTTGATTGATTGATTAATGGATTCATGGTTTTATGGGATTTTCCTTAGTCTGTGGAGAGAACACTTTAATTTAATTAGCAATGTCCCAAATCCGATTTCAAAGAGTTTAGAAACTAGTTGAAGAAGAGATAATGAAAGTAAGCAGTGTAGATGACTATTTCTAGGAAGTAAGTCATGAAAAGAAGGAAAAGATGGCTTCCAATTTTAACTATTCTTGGTAACCAGAAGGTAGTTAGGATATTTATGGAACATCCAGAATGGCTGGTTATAAGGACAAGAATTAGATAGCTCCTTTGCACTATCACCATCAACTATCTTTGTCTGCCTTTAGGTATGATACCACTATTCTTTCTTCCAGCTAATAATGGTATGGTTAGGCCAAGGGAAGTAATGCCAAACACCTGAGACTATTTATGTAAAGTGAAAACAGTAAGAGTGGAACTTATCAATTAATCCAACATAGGTGGCTAGGTGGCACTGTAATGTGCAAAACATGGAGTTTTGAAGACCTGAATTTAAATATGTAAACTTGGGCAAGAAATTTAACCTTTCTGTACCTGATCTATGTCTCAGTTTACTTATCTATAAAAAATGGAAACAATCATAGCAGTTTTCTTGAAATTTTTTGTCAGGATCAATTGAATTAAGAACAGTAAACTATTTATTATTTTTTTTGAAAAATGAATAGATGCATTGTGCAGAAGAAAGCACATCATTCTGGACTACATGCAATTCCCAAATGTGTACAAAAGGCTCCTTGGAATCCATTTTATACTCCCATTCCTTGAGAGATTCAGCTGTAGGCAGAAAGAATCAAAAGTTATTGGTTTTCCCATAGCAATGAGATACCCCTTTTATGCCTCAGTCCCTAGCCCAGTCTGAATTTTCTTTGAAGTTAAGGGTATCAGAAAAAGATCCAATTGATTCAAGAAAAAGATCCCATACTTGAACCTATAGTGGAAGACTCACAATTACCACCATCCTTTCCTTTTCCTTTACCATTAGGCAACTCTAATCCTTCCAATCTTCTCAAATCTTGAGTTACTCTTCTCATATTTTCAATTCAGCCATGATCACAGCAAAGACTTCCTTGGAGAACTTAGATTTATATAAGTGAGAATGTGTCTAGTAAACGTGGAGGATTCCCAAGGTCTAGATATTAGAACTTCAGAAGCTTATGAGTAAGCTTTGATTTGATTGGAGCAAGAAGTTATTGGATAACAATAATAATTAGTATATATATAATGCTTTTAAGATTTGCAAGGCTCTTTATATATGTAACTAGAGCTTAGCTTGGCTTTGTTTTCCAGCTGACAAGATCAACTAAGACAGAATTACACTACTTCTAGATATTCTGCTTTCCCCTACTACATGAGTAAAAACAGCCTCTTTCACTTGGAATAGGCTGTATCTTTAAAATTCCAAAATATTCTTTCTATCCTTATTCTCCCACTCTAGAAATATGAAGTTCACATTAACCTACAGAGTGGGTCTATGACCTACATGGATAGGAGGAAGGTCTTCCTTCCTTTCCTGTCCCCTTTTAACTTGGGACCTAAAGAAATAGGACTTAGGGTTGGCAGATTATCTTTTATCCTCAGTTCTAGGCATGCTGTTGTGGTTATTCAGTGTCTTCAATCATGTCTGACTCTTCAAGACTTGATTTGGCTAAGATACTGGAGTAATTAGCCATTGTCTCTTCCAGCTCATTTTACAGATGGGGCAACTGAGACAAACAGGACTAATTGACTTGTCCAGGGTCACACAAATAGTAAGTACCTGAGGTCAGATTTGAACTCAAAAAACAACTCTTTCTGATTCTGGGTGCTCACTCTACCCACTGCACTTTCTAGATGCTCCTACTATGCCACCTGGGTGCTCCCAACATAGAATTGCTACTCAACCCAGGAACTTAAATCTTGGAGAACTTGGAGGAAGGATTCTGGGCCAGTTATACAGCAAGCCTACCTATATCTGAGGTAGGTCTTTGGACTTGGAAATTGTTACTGTTGAAATCTAATTTTCTTCTCTTCCAAAGAGTATAAAAAGGTACTTGGCAGAAATTATTTGCCCACACTCTAGCCAGGTGTTGAGAATGTTTGTGTATTTATCTTTCTATGTAGCTTTGAAACTTTTTTTCTACAAAGCTATTAATTATTTCAAAGCTACACGAATTCATATTCATTCTAGCTTTCTCTGAATTCTTCATATTTGCCATTTTTTTTGCATAGTTATATCTTCTTATATTCATGAACTACTGTGTATTTTGCCATTTCCCAATTTATGCTAGATCTTAAAACAAATTAAAATTATCCTGCTAACTTTAGTTTCAGAATATTTTTTTTCTAATAGCACAGTAGCACTCATTTAACTAAACAGCTTGCCAACTATTTTTTAAAATATTCTATTATTAGATGTAAAAGTAAATAGGTATGGCCTTCATTGAACAATAAAACAACTTTTTATTGCCTCATTCAAAAGAATAATAGCATAAGTTTGATCAGTGTACTGACTATATCCATTCCATATTTATGAGACACATGTTTTCAAGATATTTCTTAGCAAGCAACTTGACTGAATATATCTTTCTTCTTAACAGCAATGCTATAATAACCAACAAAACAAGCACTATAAAAGCATGCTGGGAATAAATTTGTAGGCAGTTTCTACCTTTTAAAAGAGAAATAAATCTAATTACTGTGTGTGGTTTGACCTGTAATGTAAAGAAATAAAAATCTATGGTTTCCAAAACAATAATAATAGCAGCAAGATGTATAAGGTTAGTCTGTTTCAGCTCTTGAAAACTCAGAGGGGATTCAATTAATTTATCACTCATCAGTTAAGATTAATCCTCCAGGTGCACATGACCTTGTGGAAAGCAATGTGTGAAATAGCCAGATGATATGCTTTGGCCTTCAAATATTTAAACTGTAACTGAGCACAATTACCTACAGAATGCCAGAAGGAAGCAAAATAAAATCCCTTTTCAAGTTTTATGTGTTAGTGGTTAGTCATATAATTGTTTAGCTTAATATATGTTGATCAGATTGTGAATTTTTATTTGAGATTATTTCTACCTTTTATGCAATTCTTAGGAAGACGATGTCTGAGTCTTGGTTCAGAATCTATCTTAATAATATAATTAAAGAAAGACAGATGCTAAGAACTAGAAAGGGGCCAACAAATGCAATTTGGACTTTTGAAAGAATCCCCTACATACTGTTGGAAAATATAAGCTGGGGTGGGTAATCTACTGCTACCTGAGGTTGATGTAACCATTTCATTTAGTGAACCAGCTAATTGTTAGGAGGAGTTTTTTGTTGTTTTTTGCTTCAAGTCTAAATGTGTCTTTGGTACTTCCATCTAGTGTTTCCAATTTTGTCCTCTAGATCCAAACTAAAGGTTTTAATCATAATATTGTTTATCTTCCCTCAGTTATTGATGTTCCCATCTTGGAACATCCCTCCACTATGTTGGTCCCCCTTTTCAATTGGTTAATTCCTTCCAAGAGTCTCCAGTTTGGGGACAGGTCCAGATCTGCTATACTTGATTCTTCTAGCTGTGCTTCTGGCTAAACTTCACCACCATCCCCTTTCTCCTTCCCACTCCTGCTTTTCAATTCCCTTTTATGTGTTGTCTTCTCTCATTAGAATATAAATTCCTTTAGGATAGTGACTGGCTTTCTTTTTGTTTTTGTATGTACAATCCCAGGATTTCACCCAATGTCTGGCACTGTTAAATAAATATATAATGCCTGCTTTCTTGCCTTTTTTCCCCCACACAATAGCCTTTCAACTTTTTGATTACTTGAAGATAACTTTCACATCTCTTCAGTCTTCTTTTGTACTCACTCAGTTTTTGACAATTGATACATTCTCATAGCTATAGCATTGGTCTAAATATGTTACCTTCAGAGATGTAGGTCTCACATTTTAAATTATATCTCTTTGAAAAAAGATATTGTTAAAGACTGAAAAATAATATAACAAAACTACCATATTAAATATATTTAGTATAAAATATAGGTAGATGGATAGTTGGGGAAGGACCAAAGAGTTTGCTGTGGGATTTGAAGCTGTGCTAACCAAAGCCAAAAATGGAAGGGTGGTGGCCTAAGAATTGCTAGAGTGTGAATAGACAAGATGGTATGAATACAAATTCACAGAGCTGATAGAGATGAAGAGAAGGAAAAAAAAAAAGAAATCTGTACACAGCAAACTCTATCTTCATTCCAGACTTATACAAAAATAGGGAAAAGTCAGTCATTGCAAGGTAAGCTTTATTCAGATTTTTTACAAGCCAGATATTCAAGGAGAAGAACCATGATAGTCTATATTTGTACCAATATGGTAATTACTTTGTTGTATATATCTTGTCTTTATATTACATCACAATCTTCTTGTAGACAGGGAATATCCTTTATATATTTTTGCATGTCCCAAGGTGCTTGACTCTGGGTCAAACACATAGCAATTCTCAGTGCATCTTCATTGGTGGACTGATAGCTTGCTTAGTTGACTCTTCTATTTATAAAGCTATATGAGTAATGTCTTCCCTTAACAAAAACATGATAGTTGCTCAAATTTATTAGAATAAAAGACAAAGAAACTGCTTTGATAGCATATTGTGTTTTAATCTAAAAAGAAGATTAAATTCAAAGTTTAACAATATGAAAGATTACCAAATAAATTTTGGATTAAACCCTTTCTTTAAACAAAGATGAATCACATTTGTACTTTTTACTGTTGCTCCAATGTTTACAATCCAATTTTTGCAAATTTTAAATATATTCATACAAGTTCTTTTCCATGATTATTTGATTTGCCATAAAGATTTTTTTCCAACCAGAAGTCCAAGCCTAGACAGCATCGCAACTAACTGTTATTCACTTCTTGCATGTCATGCCCCAAATTCATGTTTTTGGAATGCAGTAGAATTTCCTCCTCTGGATGCCAGGTTTGGAGATGCCAGCAGATGTTTGACATTTCTGCTACATACAACCTATAGAAATTCAACTCCAGAATCTTTTCTCTCAGGGTCCCATCAGACACAAAATTCTTAGCTCACCTGTAAATTCTTCCTCCCTGGAGGCATTCTTGGAAGTATGAGAGGGGATGTCAGAAAGCCTATCAGAATTCCTTGACTTCCAAGGCCAATGGCTAAAGCACAACTGGCACTGCCTGACCATGTCTTATGGAGGGTACTGTTCATCATTTATTCAGGTGATAGCTTTACCTTCCATTGGATCTGAGGGCAGCTTCAGGTAGAAGAGGGTTCTGCCAGGTATAAGGGAAAATCAAGACAGACAAGCATCTTTAGCCTGC
This sequence comes from Myrmecobius fasciatus, assembly GCA_023553655.1. Taxonomy (NCBI): domain Eukaryota; kingdom Metazoa; phylum Chordata; class Mammalia; order Dasyuromorphia; family Myrmecobiidae; genus Myrmecobius; species Myrmecobius fasciatus. Next base: position 206,415 of record JAJPUD010003384.1, on the reverse strand, counting down.
CTTGTCTCTCCATAATTAGATTTTCTATCCTGAATAAATCTATCTCTTTACTACCTAGTCCTGACAGCAGTAGGAACATGCTCTAGGGTTTGGCAGGATCAACTCTGAGTGGCACTCCAATTCACCTCACTCTCTCTCAGTTTGCTGCATGACTAATTGGAGCCAAAGGCAAAACTTAAGCAAACGATTACAATGGAAGGTGCATAGCAAATGTTTTAAAAAATCTATTTTCCTACAAGAGTCTAAATGTAGTTGTTTGAATCCTATAGTGGTTGCATAGCTCACTGCATGAGCATGATCTCTGGAAAGCAAAACAAAACATAAACCCTTCCCTATGCTACAAATCCACTCTTACTAACTGCAAAGCTGAGTCAGTGATATTTTACAAACTTTCTTTGGAAACCTAAAGCTTCCAACACTGATTCAAGAATATTGTGAGTACAGTAGATTTCAATAAAGCAAATTGTCGGCATAACTATGTTAAATGACCGTACTGGTTAGGAAAAGAGGCATGGGTATTAGAACCAAAATAACCTACTACAATAAGATGGTGTCTACTACATTAATGTTTGCAGAAAAATGCTTTAAAATTAGAAAAAAAAAAGAGTTCAAATGCAAACAATACATCTCCTCCAAGTACAGATTTCAAAGGTCAAAAGAAGACACATACATTGTATGTGATTAATTTTTTTTTTGAAACTAGCCATTCCATTTTCACAGATTAAAAGTCTGCTTAAATATCTCATTTCTACAAAGTGAATTTACATTTAAAGTACAAAGTGCAAATACTATGGTTGTTTTTTTTGTTTTTTTTCTTAATTGCCTTTTGGTGAGGGAATCTCCCACATGTCAAAGATCTGCCTTGCTATGATAGCCATTCATCCTTGTTTCTTTGGCTGAAAAGAGAAAAAGGTATTTTTAAAAGTCAGATTTCATCACATACATATAAATAGCATTATATATTTATATGAAAATATAATTGTTTTTCTTTTAAATCTTTAAAGAATGATCAGTTTCCATTCATTTTCACCAATTAAAAGAGAAAAACCCCAGTAGATTCAAATTTATCTCAAAGTAATGAAAGCCTAGTTGCTAAAATAATCAGTAAGTTCAATAGCAATTAATAGTCAACATTCTATGTAGATATCAAATTTTCCATTTCATAATTCTTGTCTCCCCTTTCAACTCCCAAATACATTTCAAATTAAAGATATCAACCAACAAGATATTGAGTTTACTCAAATACTCAATGTGTAAGATGGAAAAATAATCAGTCAAGAAGATAAATATTATTTCAAGAAGAAGAAGGAAAGATTATAAAGTTGAGGATATTGATTTCCCTTTAAAAATATCATGCTCCTTTTGGGAAATATTTTACAAAAATATTACTTTCAACTGAAGAATGTATTTTTATTAACTCTCCCCCAAAAGAACTTCATTGGTATTTCCCTGGTATAGAGCCCGCCCCCACCCCACCCCCATTTCCAGCTCATTCATTTAGGACAAAGGTGCTAATAGAGCTATAGTCATAAATTTGATGATTGTATAATCCAGTTAACTAAATTCTATACACACACACACACACACACCACAAACACACACACACACACACACACACACACATACACACACACTGTCTTGTGGCACTGACCTTTTCTACTTTTCACTTCTTTTGTAAAGGCAGGCTGCCAGAGAAAAGATCCCACTGGTTCAGCATTTTTCAATTATTAGTAAGGGCAAAAGAGCGAACTAGGAATACATGCCCAAGTAGTGTTTACCACAGGTCAGGAGCAGTATATTGAAAAAGACAAGGGTTTCATTCACAGTCCCAGAATATTCAATACCTTCTATATTCACACTGATAGAGTAGCCATGAATTCAACTATTTCTAGGAATGCCATATTGCAGGGCCCCAGTGATTATTTTCCTGATTTGCTTCATTGGTCTACATAGAATACAATGAAATGGAGCAAGAGATGTTTTGAAACAAACAATAAAATTCTCTGGGGATACTGCTACCCTCAAAATTTCATATCGAATCTTTTAATGGGAATATGAGCATGTTCCTCAAATCATATGTTGACTACTTCATAAACTTAACTTGCATAAGGTATCTTTCAGAAAGCTCAAATTTACCAGTGGTTTCATAGAGCAGAGGTATCAAACATGTGACCCCCCCAATGCTCCCCAGTGAAGGAATCAGATTAAAATGCAATTGGCAAATATTAGCAAAATGAATAAAAAATCCAATAAAACAGAGATAATATATTTTAAGTCAATATATGTGGGGCCCACAGGGATTATTATGTATGGTTTATTGGCCCCTGTTTCCATTTGAGTTTGATAGCACCATCTTAGAACATTCTAAATTCAGAAGTAGAAGTAATCTTATAAGCACTTTTACTTATTTTTCAAATTAAAATAACTTTACACAATGTGCATTAATCTATAATTTTATATATAGTAGCTATAGTAATGCAAATAACTGATATATACATATATATATACACAAACACACATTAGCAAGTTGGTTGTTTTAAATATATATGTATATAAATATCTATATCATATGTATGTATATTATGTATGTATATGTATATATATGTATATATATTAGTTCATAAGCAAAAAAAAAGTAGACAAAAATGGAGGAATTTTTTTCATTGACCATGATCTATTAAAGAAAGAATGGGAAATTTTATTTATTTAAATGACTATATTCAGAAATATGTTTAAGTTGTAAAATGATATATCCATTTCCTATTATAGCCAAGTTATAAATTAGTACAGTGCTCTAGGCAACTCTTCAAAGGTATAAATTTCAGAGAAGGTATTAACCTGCATTGATAGAGAGAATTTCTTTTATCCTAGTGTCCCCTATACTAAATGAAATCACAGGTCTACTCCCTATCTCCAAATTAATTTTTTTTCTTTTTCTTTTGATCCTTTCTAGCTTGGCATTTTATTTCTCTAAGACAGGAGTTATAAACTGATATTCATGAACTTTTTAAGAAACACATTTTGATAACATTTTTTCATTACAAAATATGAATCTAAAAAGAGGGTCCACAGTCTTTACAAGATTGCCAAAGGAATCCAAGATGCAAAAATGTTAAGAATCCTGCAGAAATAATGTTATGTTTTTATGTTATTCAATTTGATTCACTTAAAAACAGTATTCTAAGTATCTTTAAAATCAGAACTATTTGACTTTATTAAGAAAGCTAAATTAATAGAACTAACATGCATTTCAGTACACTGGATGAGCAGAAAGGTGCAAACATTTTGAAATCCATTTTTTATTTGGACAGCAGATGACATTGCACTAATCAAATACAATTTTCAATTAGGAAAGGAGAAGAGTACTGAAAAGAGGGCTTAGATGGGTCATCTTTCTTTAGGAATTTTTTTTTTCTGATTAAATGCTAGATGAGAAGTACATCTTCTTAGATACAGCCTCCCATTATCTTTTTTTTCTCAGAAGGAATATTTATAATTTTTTTATTGTTATATTACATAAATGTCATTAGTGGCTCACCCAGCAAAGTTTAATTACAAAGTCATGTTTTATAGTAAGTGTCAAAAAAATGAAATACTTTAAAATGTATTGATGTACTAAGAGAACACTCAGCAGAACAATGGGCAATGTTTTCAACTGACTATTCATGAGTAATTGAGTGTAGTGCACATGTGCCTTTGATTGTCATTATCAAATTAAAACAACCTTTTGAAAGTTTGGGGAGTTCCAGTTTTCTAAATTGTTTTTAGACCAACCCATTTTTAAAGTGTAAGTGGTTTGTGGAGGAATTTTAAAAGTTAAAACCATAAATATTTGCTAAACAAAGAAAAACATTGCAAATCTTGTTCTGTGAAATGGTTTTAAGCTTCATCCAAGGTGTGTATGAGGTCTCCATTTAAAACCCATAACAAAAGCAGAATTTGCTTTAGGAATTTTGTAGGGAACATCAAACTAGGAAAGAGACAAAATAAACAACAAATTGACTAGTTAAAGTGAGGGAGGGAGATTTGCCCTGGCCTTGAGAAAGAGAGAAATGATTCAACCTATAATTATCTTTTAGCAAATACTCTGTATTTGAAGAAAAGAGGGAAAGGGAAAAAGACTTATGACAACTGTTTCTACTTATTGTACAGTTATGCATTATCACCTTTATACATAAATGGATTGATATAGATATCTAAAGTACTATATCTGCTGATATGTATCTACATAGATATGTTAGTATATATACAAACAAACATATACAGATGTGCACATATAAAGATATTCCATACACATCTATGTACTCTATATAAGGCAGCTAGATAGTACAGCAAATAGAATGCCAAACCAGCAGTCAAGAATAAGTGAATTTAATCCAGTCTCACACACTTACTAGGCTTGTGACCTTAGGCAAGTCATTTAACCCCATTTGCCTCAATTTTCTTATCTGTAAAGTAAGCTGGGGAGATAAAGTAAACTACTATATTATATTATCTTTCTCAACAAAACCCCAAATGGGGTCAAGAATAGTTGGATATAACTAAAATGAATGAGCATATAGTCAGTATATACTTATATATTCTGCCTATGGAATTTTAGTAATCCTAATAGGATATCACACTTACCTGCCTGTTAGAAGTGCTTTCAGAGTTGGCTTTAGGAGCTGAAAGAGAAATAAGCATTTCAAATTATACTTCATTTCACATAGTAGTCCACCTTGAGAGGAGTACACTGAATACAGTATTTACTTGGATTCTGTCTCTATGACATCTCTCACATTCATCTCCTTCATTCTCATGTACTTTCTATCTTGATGTAAACCTTTATCACCTCTCATCTGGACTATTCCAATAGCTTCCTCGTTGGTCTTTCTGCTACCATTTATTTCTCTTCTCCAATTTATTCTTCACAAGGTGATATTCTTAAAACATAGATCTGATCATTTTATAACCCCATCCCCAATCTTCAATATGTCCCTATTGCTTTTGGGATAAAATGCAAAATCTCTAGCTGGATCTTTAAATTCCTAAGCAATCTAACTTGGACGTCCTTACTTTTTGCAGCCTTATTTCATATGACACTATTTCTCTTTATATCCTTGTGCTTTAGTTAAAGAGTACTGTCAGCTGTTTCCATATATAACACTCCAGCTTTTTCACACACTTGAAAAAATATCCTCCCTGTCTTGGATATACCCAGTCCTCATCTCTGCCTTCTAGCGACCCTAACTTCCTTTAAAGAACTGCTCAGAATGTACTTTTCCCTACACAAGGCCTTTGCTGATCTCTTCAATCACTGTCACTATATCCCTTTTTTTCCATATACCTCATAGTTGCTTATTTGGGCACACATTTTCTCCCTTACTCCACCTTTACCTTTAAGAGAATGGACACTCTGTAATGACAGGGACTGTTTTATTTTTGTTTCTGAATCCCCAGAGAGTCCAAGATAGGGCCCCTTCAACATACTTAATAACTCAAATTTGTTGAATACTCAAGTTGATCACAGAAACTATTCTTAAAATATAAGCAACTGCTCTCATAGACTATTTTTAACTGAAATTCTGAAAGAAATGTCTGTTAAATGATTATGTATTAGTACTCATCATATAAGAACATGTTCATATACAGATAAAGTTGGTAGCAATCCTCAGCTCTCCTTTTGTAGAAAGGTAATTCCCACCAATACATAATCTAAGCAACTCCAAATTCTTCAGAAATATAATGATTTTATTTAATAGCATATCATCCTATCTCATATCAGGTCTGTGTTTACATTGTCAAGATAAAATTTAATGTATTAGTATAATAAGTATTCAGAAAAAAATGTCTATGTTATGGAACAAGCAGCTATCTTGTTTACATCTTCATTCTCTCCCTCCCTACTGATTTTTTTTTCTTATTTGCCAACAAATATATTCATGTCTCTCTAATAGTGTTAATATAACAATGGATCTATAATGTTGAGGACGTAGGTTTTTGCTTCAGTGATTTGAATTATAACCCATCCACACCTGCCCTTGTTCTATAACTCTAATTTGGGTCTTCCCATCAATTTACATGAGGAAGTCCACTTCGCAATTTGTGGTATTTCTCACATTCCATTCATACTGCACAAACACTAGTGGAGTATACAAGCTATCCTACCAATCTTGCAACCATACTGCCCTTTTTTTCCCCACTTATATATTTCTCAGCTAACATCATTTACAACATTTCTCCTTTAGCTTCCTGATTTCCTATATAGTGAAAATGAGATGATTTAGTTCCTTCTATAATTTGTCATCAACAAAGGAGATCGTATTTAGAATACTGACAGCCAGTAATATAAGCAAATTGATTACTGACTAATTTTGTAAATTATTATTAGCATTTTCTACCTTCTTTTTTGCTTCTTCATTGTCATTGAAGAAGGGGAAGTATTTGCACAGAATTTGGGGCAACTTTTTATCTTTCTTTGTTTCATGAGTTGACATTTCCAAAAATTTATCACCACCAGAAGCATTCTTGGTCCCAGAGAAGTCCCTATCCTACCTAAATATAGAACTCCTTCCTACGTCTGTCTCCAGAGTAAGTCCAGAAATGGGGCAATATCCCAAAATTTCTCAGTGTTACTATGACCCAGAAATGCGAGGTCCATAAAATGCTTCTGATTCTTTTCAGATAAGCCCTTCAGTAAACCAGAGACAAAACATTTTTTAATGGAACAAGTTCTCTCCCCATCCATGATCTGATTTTAAGGAAACAATGTAAACTCTACCTGATTAAACTTCATTTATCCCGAATAGGTACCTGCTATCCTAGTGACTAATGATTGACTTAAGAAGCTCTTGCAAAAAATAATTCTTCTGTTCTAAAAATCTTGGATATTTTATACAGTAGAAGCAATTATGAAATCTAAAAAGTAAATCTAAGAAATGTCAAGGTTTGACTTTAATTCAAAGATTTAAGAAGTTAGAAAAGGTTCTTACTATGACGTTTCTTTGTGTTTGCTTTACCTTCTTCTTTTGTAACACCAAGGCAGCCCATTAACTCTTGAACAGAGATGGATTTGTCATTATTCACATCACAATACTCCACAAATTTCTTAACACACTTCTTGGGTTTAGACTTTTTTCGAAGGAATCTCTTAAAGGGTTTGATTTCCTTCTTGCCAATGTCACCACTAGAGTTCTTATCAAGTAGCTTGAAATACCAATGGACCACTCTCTCTTCTAGAGTATGACTGGGATCAGGTTCTGAAAGTCTGAAATGAAAACAAAGTATGAGATGTTCTTGAGATCCATTTATTTATATAACATTGAAAAAAAAAACCTATATTGGTTAATTACCATGTTTATCTATTCTCTGCCTCTTGCTAAAGGAATAAACGAAATACCACCTAACTCCTGTCCTTAGGGAGCTTGAGGTCTAATTGAAGTAGGGAAAATGGCTCCAAATAATGATAATTTAAATTTGAATTATCTTAAGTGTTACACAAAACTGTAATATTAGTTCAGCAACCTTATTCCTCCTGGCTATCTATTGCCCTCTCTCCCAAATCTATCAACATAGTGGTGGTTTCTGCCTAGATTTTTGGTTGTAATGGTTTTTGAGTTCTCACATATTTACTTTGGGGAAAAAATTACCTTTTTCTAAAGTTTTAGAAAAACAAAATTGTTTTTTGCATTTTGTCAAAATTTGTCAATTTATTTTGTCAAAAAAAAATTGTCCATATAGTTTCCTAAATTATGCAAATATTCAAAGACATAGTTGATTTAGTGAAAGTTAGGTGTTACCTTTGATAATGATCAAATTATAAATAACACAATCATACTTATCCTACAATTAATTCAAGAAAATATTCCAATTCAAACGGGAGATCCAACAGCAACGAAATCAATTGAATTCCTATGTTTCTAGTTCAATTTGCACTTAACTCATCAGTATTATCCTGGTGTAGATTATTTCTAAGAGGGATTTATGTAAGTGCATATTTGTATTTGTGTACACGTGTGTGTGTGCATGAAGGGAATCTAATTTGTTACTTTGTTGGTCAATAATATCTCCTTGAATCAGGAGGCTTAGGCAATGCTATGAAATGTAAAACTTTTCAGGAGGGATTGAATGACAAAATGAATCTTTTCACTGATTTGAATATGTGAAAAAGCAGACTACATTTCTTGAGGAAAGGGCCTGTTTTTTATTCCTGTCTTTTAATTTTTAGCACCTAACATGTATGCTGTCTAGAATAGAACCTAAATAAGTGTCTATTGAATTGAATTGAATTGACAATGTGGACTGTTCTCCACTTATCATTTAACTGAAGATAGATCAATAGATAGCTGTAATTGTATATATTCATAAATATGAATAAAACAGCTTATTTTTCAGTAGAGTTGGGAAATTTCTAGTAGTTTTGTTAAGATCCATATAGTTGATTGACTGGTTTCAAAATGAAGTTTATGTATGTTAAATTCCTCAGGAAATTTTCTGATGCTAATTACTTTCCTAAAACTTGTAAAAAGTACTCTCACCTGGCAATTAATTTATTGCTTTCTGCATTGGTAGAGGAAATTTTGTAAGAGATAATTATTTTTTTCAGGAAAAAAAATATGTTCCCACAACATGAAACATAAATCTAGGAGTTTTTGATCCTTATTTTATTAAGATGAATTGGTTCACCTCAGCTAAAAGAAAATTTCTGTAACAGTTACTAATCTTTTTCTTTTTATGTCTTACTCTTAAATTACCATAACAGAGATTTTTTAACTGAGGGAGAATAAAATTCTTGGATCCACATTCCTGTCCAGTCACATTGCTGGATTTTGGATTTCAAAACCATTTCTAATGCTTCTGTCTTATTCTATAGTAACTTCCCTTAGAGCTAGGGTTTCTTTATTCTGGAACATCTAGCCATCCCTGTAGCCTCCATAATCTGAATTATTCCTCTTTAAGGCCTACCTCTTTCTTCCACTGATTAGTTTCTGCTGGGACCTCTGTTTTGTGGAGGGACTCAGGCTGACCCTCAATTCCCTTCTAGGCCTTGTTCTTGACTTCCACACTTCATAATGGTACCTTTACAGATATTTTCATTTTCCTCTCTTCAGTATGTTCTTTATCTCCCTTTTGGTGTCTCCTCCACCTCAACCCAACCATTAGAATGTAAGCTCCTTGAGGAAAGGGACTATCTTTCCTTTTACTTATTTGTTTGACACTGTGCCTGGCAGGCACATGATAAATCCTTAATAAATGCTGGTTTTTCTTCTTCCTTTTTTCAGTAGAACAGAAGAACTGAACTAAGTTTGGTGGAGAATGATTAAAACTATATCCTAGATAATAGAAGTTGAGAATTAATCCTGAAAATATAGGAGTAAAATATTTATTACTTCTCAGGAAAAAAATGATGTTTGATACATCATAATAGTTCCAATGTAGGGAAATCAATGATTCTCTTTTGATTATCCTTAGAGTACAGAAATGAGCCCCAGAAAAAAAAATGGCCTTATTAAACTGGGATTATAGAAGGAAATTTTAAGTGAAACAAAAGCTGTTTCATGTCTTGGCAATAGATTTGAAGAATTAGTCAAAATAATAGAGAACACACAATATGACTAGGTATTTCAAAAGAAAAATGAACTAAGAATTATAAATTCAGTGTTCTAATTAATAACTGCTAAAATTCAACTCAATTGGGCAATTCCAAGAGCTCTAGGCAGAACCTACATTTCTGAATAAAATATGTAATATTTCTTTTGGAGGATTTTTTTCTATCACAAACAATATTTTCACTTTCAGCCTTATTACCAAAAAAAATTCCATTGAAGGAATGGGATTGGGATAGGTTGTACAAATGGGGCCAAACTTCTAATAGGTCATGACTTTCTATTCAGCTCATTGTTTTGTAGTTATTATAGGTAAGAGCCTAGAGCATCATTGAAAGATAAAAAATGACTTGCTCAAGATCACACAGCCTACTATTGAATAAAGGACCTATAGATATCATTCCCTTCCTCTAGATTTTATGTTTCTAAGGGAAGACATTTTTTATTTTGATGTAAAAAACATCTTTCCCATGAGCGTCAGTCAAGCCCAATTATATAATACTGTTGTATCAGTTTCAGTGGCAATCCTGATATGTTCATTTCAAAATAAAGTACAATTTACCTGCTTGATGAGGAGGAAGGGTCAGAAACAGCATGTACCATATCAGTGGACAAGGCATCTAGAACACTGGTCAGGAATTCATTCTTCTTGGCCCCAGGACAACCTGAAATTTTAAATATATATGCATATATATTTTTATATTTAAAAATATGATCACATGAGGCAGCTAGATGGCATGATAGATAAGAGTGCTTGGCTTCAAGTAAGGAAGATCTAAGTTCAAATCGGGTCTTGGACTCTACCTGGGCAAGTCATTTTACTTCTGTCTGATTCAGTTTCCTTTACTGTAAAATGGGAATGGTTGTTGTTGAGTCATTTTTTTTCAGTTATGTTTAACTCTTTGTGACTCCATTTATGTTTTTTGTTTGTTTGTTTGTTTGTTTGTTTTTTGGAAAAGATACTGGATTGATTTGCAATTTCTTTCTCCAGATCATTTTAGACATAAGGAAATAGAGGCAAACAGGGTAAAGTGACTTACCCAGGGTCATACTAATAGTAAATGTCTGAGACTAGGTTTTGATGAAAGTTCCAGATTCTAGGCTGACTACTCTATCCACTGCACCATGTAGGTGCCCAATGGGATTTGGTAATAATACTCAATTCACAGAATTCTTGTGAGGATCAAGTTAAACAATAGTTGTAAAGTACTAAGAACATAATCTGACACATAATACTCATTTCATTTCTTCCTTCTTTCTTTCTTTCCTTCCTTCTGTCCGTCTGTCCTTCCTTGCTTCCTTCTTTCTTTCTTTTCTTCCTCCCTACTTTCCTTCCTCCCTTTCTTCATTTCTTCCTTCCTTTGTTTTATCCTTCCTTCCTTCTATACTTCCACCTCTATCCATTGTAAAAACAAGTTTCACTTTGCTATATTTCTGTGGACTGTGTATATTTTCCCCCTTTTTATTATGGGGCTTAAATTTTTTTAAGTGTAAAAACCATTCTTAAATAGAATTTTATTTTTCCTCAGTTACATGTCAAGAAAACTTTTATCATTCATTTTTACAAGACTTTGAGTTCCATTATGAGTTACATTATCAAATTGTGGCTACCCTTTGATCCAGCAGTGTCTCTACTGGATCTGTATCCAAAGAGATCAAAAAAGGAGAAAGGATCCATGTGTGTAAAAATGTTTATAGCATCCCTTTTTGTAGTGGCAAGGAGCTGAAAATTGAGTAGGTACCCATCAATTGAAAAATGGCTGAATAAGTTATGGTATATGAATGTAATGGAATATTACTGTTTTATAAGAAATGATCAACAGGTTGATTTCAGAAAAACCTTGTACAAATCTTTGAAAAATAAAGGTTATAATGTACATTCTTACTTCATCTCTGATTCTATTGGGAAGGCTTCTAGCTTATCCACATTAAAGATAATACTTGCTGATGATTTTAGATAGATACTGCTTATCATTTTAAGGAACTCTTCCTTTATTTCTATGCTCTCCAATTTTTTTAAATAGGAATGAATGCTGGTTTTGTGAAGAGCTTTTATAGCATCTATTGAGATAATTATATTATTTTTGTTGGTTTTTTGATATTACCAATTATTATGATGTTTTTCCTGATATTGAACTAATTATGCATTCTGGTATAAATCCTGCTTAGTCATAATAATGCATAATTCTGGTGATATATTGTTGTAATCATGTTACTAATATTTTGTTCAAAAATTTGCATCAATATCATTAGGGAAATTGATCTATAAGTTTCTTTCTCTGTTTTTGCTTTTCCTGGTTTAGGTATCAGCACCATCTCTGCATATAAAATGAGTTTGGTAAGATTTCTTTTTGCTTGTTTTTCAAATATTTCCTATAGTATTGGAATTAAGTGTTCATTAAATGTTTGGTAGAATTCACTTGTGAACCCATCTGGTCCTAGTGATTTTTTCCTAGGGAGTTCATGAATGGCTTTTTCAATTTCTTTTTCTAACATTGAGTCATTTAGGTTTTCTACTTCCTGAATTGTTGATCAAGGTAATTTATATTTTCACAAATATTCATCAATTTTGCTTAGATTGTCATATTTATTGACATAGAATTGGACAACTTATTTCATAATAATTGTTTTAATTGCTTCTTCTTTGGTGGTAATTTCACCCTTTTCATTTTTGATACTGGATATTTGGTTTTCTTCTTTATTTTTAATTAAATTAACCATCTGTCTTGTTTTTTTCCCTAGCTACTAGATTTATTTATTAGTTCAATAGTTGTGTTTTCAAAAAAAAAACCTTTCAATCATTGATTTCACCTTTGGTTTTCATGATCTCTAATTTGTTGCTCAATTGGAAATTTTTAATGAGCCCCTTTTCAAGTTTCTTTTAAAGTTGCATGTCCAGTTATTGTAATAATTGGGGTTTTGTGTTTTTGTTTCTTTATTTTTAATGACAAGTGTTTGAAAATTTGTTTATTCTTTTGAGTTATTTTGAATATTTACAAACATGCCACATCATCACAGTTTCATCTTGTAACTTTCTTCTTTTGAAGTTCACAGAGAATTGGACATCCTGCTACTAAGAAGGAAAAAAGAACGTCTTTCTTATCATCTCTCTTTAGAAATGGATACAGCTAGCAATTTTCAGTGATACCTCTGATGTATGATTCTATAGATTTGGAAGAATCCTGTGATAATACATCTTCTTTCCCACTTATTTATTAATCCTTAAAATTCTAGTCAGGCCTTAATGTGCTAAATTTAAGGCTCAGAGATCTATTAGTTTGAAGTTCCTACTCTAAATAAGTAAGGTCCTCAACTCATTCTTGATAGAGATATTACTGAAATTCTGAGACCACTTTAGCTTCAGAATGCTGATGTTCTTTGGTAATAAGAATGAAAATGACAAACACATAGCTGTTGACAGGCCAATTTCTGCTTTGTGGAAAATTAATTTTAAAAAGGGGTGGAAATGTTTTAGAAAATCATTCAAAGGATCCCAATTACTCTGGAGTCTCTCCATTATGGAAAATAAGAGAAATTTATGAAAATTTAAGGGGAATAAAACTGTCCACCAACAGGGATTAATAATCTCATTGTATTTCTCAGTGATCCTTTAAGCAAAAGAAAGATTTGTCCAATATTAGAAAGCTCTGTTTTAGCAAATTATTTCTCAATGGGCCCATGAGGAAATGAGAAAATGAGACCCCATTTAGAATGTGAGACTATCTTATTTCTGAGCCTTGATAGAATAAGAATGACTTCAGTTTTTTTTTTTATTCTGTAATATAGCAACTAGGATTCTGAAGAAAAACATGTTTATGCAGTTAAAAGTACCCTGTTTCTTATAAATTTCTCTTTGACACTTAGGACTTTTCCTTTATTCTTCTGTATATAAAAATTGTACATAAGAGGAATGTATTTAAGCCAGTTCTACTTCATTAATTTCCCATATCAGAAAACAGATGTGAATCTTCAGTAAGAATGGAATGGGAATGGAGACTAAGAGGACAAGGGGGAGTTAATGTTCTTTTCTTTTGAACACATCTGGAAAAGACTGATTATTATCTACAGAGAACATAGACATGATGAGATTGGTACCTAGTCTGTATGTAAAGAGGGGGGAGATAAGTTATCTATTGGCACATGTATATGATGAAACATCTTTCTTGGAAAGAAATAACATATGGATATTTTTGGTACCCTGAAAACTTATTAGTGGTACATCAAAAACTTCTTGAAATGATTTCCTGGTTCTATATTTCTATAAAATGGTACTTCCCTTTGTTGTATAGTACCAACCCTGGCACTCAACTAGGCCAGATCTGTCTTAACAAGAGAAATGGAACATGGAAATTTAATGGCCTAAAATTCTATAGGGGATACAGTTTATTTCCTTCTTTATTCTTACATCTGTCATTCCTAGCATAAGCTCTAGAATATAGTAAGTGATTCATAAATATTAATTGATTGTTGATGAATGGAAGACAGATGAGGGGAACTCTGTAAGGTAGCCTGACTCTAAGCCAAAATCATAAGAAGTCATAAAGGAAAATACATGGGTATGCCCCTTTAAGAACTATTCAGTCAGACTTCGATTCATTTTAGATGGCCTTAAAATCTTTAAGATACTGGAACTTTTAAAGCTGCCCCTTGGGACTACTCCAACTAGGTTCCCATTAGAGTGAACAATGAATTTTCTGAAGTGGTAATATTCTTTGAATTGATCTGCATATTTCCATTGCACTGGAACCATTTTCCATGCTTTATATAATTATGCCTTTGAATTGTGTGAATTTCAATACATTCAACAGCATTAGAATCATTAATTCCTTGTATCATTCATTAGTGATCAAAGAATCTCAAGACTGGGAAGCAACTCTTCAGGTTATCTCACTCATTACAAATTCAACTAGGAACCTTCTTTATAATATCCAACCACTATTTAAGTGAGTATAGGCAAACAGCTCACTTACTTCTTGAGACAGGACAATCCTCTATAGTATGGGTCTAATTGTTAGCCAAGGCCTAAAAACTACCTCCCCTGAACATTCACCATAGTTCAGCCCTCAAGTGCTAAGGAAAACAAATCTAACCCTAATGGCAGTTCTGAAAGGAAAGAAAGAGGGGGAAGGAGAAAGAGATCAGGGAAGAGAATAACTATTTTTTTGTAATAGTGTTTAGTCATTTTTTCAGTAGCATCTGACTCTTCAGGAGTCCATTTTGGGGTTTTCTTTCCTGGAGCAGTTTGTCATTTCTTTTTCCAGTTCATTTTACAGATGAGGAAACAAAAGCAACCAGGGTTAAGTAATTTGCCCAGGATCACACAGGTAATAAGTGTCTGAGGCTGGATTTGGACTCTGGTCTTTCTGAATCTTGACATCACTCTATCCACTATACAACTGCCTCTTAATAGATGGGGAAGAGAGCTGTGTATATGATGATTTAAAAGCTAAGTCCTTCAAGATTTAAAAAAAAAGGGGGAGGCCAATAGAAAGCCATCTTTAATGATTTCTCCCTCTCAGATTGCCTTCCATTTGCTGTTTATACATCTGGCATAGATCTAGTTATTGCATGCTGTCTCCTTCAATAGAATGCAAATTCCTTGAGGACAAAGACCTTTTTTTTTCCTTGAGTGTCCCCATCACTTTGCACAGTGTCTGGTATATAATATGTATTTAATAAATACTTATTGATGAACTGGCTGAATTTAAAATAAAAAGAAATAATATTGTATACTTTGAGGGAAAAGGTAAGATTTTAGTACATAGAGAGTGATTATAGTAGAGTAGCAAATCCACCATGAAATACTGCTATTAAAACCCAACAGCTAGCTCCTGTAGAAATGTTCGTGACTAACTCAACGACTTAAGGGGAAATGAGAAGCCACAAAATAGTTACTGTTCAAATACAGAGAAAATATTCAGCTTCTGACAAGTCATAACTTCAGTGGGCATGTACATAGGTGCAGTTACAGGTACATTTCCTTGAGAAATAATGAACCCTCTGTTCTTGGCAGGTGTTATCAAGATGGCAAAACTCTTTTGGACCTTCCAACCATGCCACAAACCATCCTGTGGATAAAAAGGTAGGTCTGAGCCACTTAGGTCTTATATAATGAATAATTCACACACATAGCAGTATGCAGTGAAGGAAGGGTTAGCCCAGGCTGAAAGGCTGATAGTTCTCCCTTGCCTCCCGCTTCCTCTAATTTCGTTTTGTCCGACTGCCTATATTGTGTGGCTTTGACAGCTTACATAAATAATTTGTTGTTAAAGGGTTGGAGTTGAAACCACATGGTGTTACCCTGCAGGTTCAGAGATGTAACACAAAATTAAGTGTTTACTTTAGGGATAGTTTTACCCACAAGTATGTTCTCCATTCAAACACAGAATAGGCTTTAGAAACCTTAGACCAACAAATACATACCATGCATGACAGGAACATACACAAACACCTCAATTCAGTTGGAAACTCAAGAGGCTCATTTAAAATATATAATATATGTATGACCTGTCCTGTTACTGTGCCCTGACAGGCTGCTAAGAAACCAAAAAAAGATCTACTTGTAGAAAGAAGGGAGAAAGGACTTTGCTAGGTCCTCCAAGGCTGAAGTAACTATAAAAGCTAGATGGAAAAATCTCATTTATTTACAAACTAAGCTCTTCCTGTGGAAACACTGAAAAAGGGAATAACTTACCTTGAAGATAAAGATTCTTAGTGCATTGTATTTATCTGAACAAATTTAACTAAGACATATTTAGATTCTAATCATGGATTGACTTCCAATGAGCTGTTACTTTGCTCAAGTAACTAACCACTCCAAGCTTTACTTTTCTCAACTATAAAATGTACTAGATTTGATCATCATCAGTCAATCAAAACGCATTTAAAAAGCACCTATTAAATAGCAAATCTTGTGTGAAGGAATATAAAAACAAAAATGAACCCAGAGAAGGCTGTCTACATTTCCTTCCAATTCTAATAACAGTATATCTATGAGTTGATTCCTAAAATGTATACAGATGGCATACATATAATAACAACTTGCATTAATATAAAATTCTTAGTGCAATTTTAATCTAGTGAAGTTTAAAAATGCACCAAGACTTGAAATATCTGGCATGGCTAAGTTTTACAAAGCACTTTACATATATTATCTCATTTGATTCTCACAAAAACTCTGTAAGGTAGATGCTATGATTATCCTTATTTTATATATGAGAAAATAAAAGCTCAGAGAGTAAGGCTTGCTGACTTGTCCAGAGTACTGGAGCTATTAAGTATCTAAAGTCTTTGGATAAGATCTTAACCAAAATCTCCCAGTGTATCACTGGATTTCATACTATATCAATCTCAAATTCTAGTATTAGGGGGGAAATATTTGGATCATCATCATCATCATCAAAATACTTTTATTAAATATCAATCAGGTTAATTTATCACGCAAACAGTTCAAGCTTATAGAATCTCTAGTTCATAGAATCATTCATCTAAAAGGGGTTTTGGAGATTATCTTGTTCAGCCCATTCAATCTACAAAGAAGAACACAGTAGTTAGTATAAGAGAGAATATGTGAATATAGATATTTTGAATATAAAGTCAACATTCTTTCTACTCTGCCATGCATGCTCTCTCCCTGTTCACAAGAAGTTTAGCTTATGAAGTTTTTCTTCCTCTTCTCT
This sequence comes from Myrmecobius fasciatus, assembly GCA_023553655.1. Classification (NCBI taxonomy): domain Eukaryota; kingdom Metazoa; phylum Chordata; class Mammalia; order Dasyuromorphia; family Myrmecobiidae; genus Myrmecobius; species Myrmecobius fasciatus. The sequence continues at coordinate 189,152 of JAJPUD010003384.1, read as the reverse complement.
TTCAATGCACAAATTGACCATTAACCCTATAGAATGCCAACTACTATGATAAAAGCCTTTGCTAAGCTTACTCCACTCAATTTAAAGTTGTAATACTTCATTATTAAATTTTTATACTTGAGAGTATCAATATTAGTACTCTGATGCAGCAACATATCACAAAGTGAGGTGGACAACTAGCAATAATGTCATTCATTTACTCAATATAGATAATAAATCTTCATAATCCAAGACAAAATTTAAGATTCAATCAATTCAATTTAATTCAATCCTCAGCATCTTCTTCCCCCTTTTCTCCTTAGGAATTTAAATGATTTGATTCAGTTCAACAAACACTGATCACAAACCTCTTACATGCAATCATTGGCAAGGTGTTGAGAATAAAACAAAAATAAAGCAATCCCTATCCTCAAGAAACTTATATTGTTTCTTGAGGGAAAAGCCAGATAGACTTCCTGATTAAACCAGGAATTAATAAACTCTTCTGAATTAAAAACTCTACTTACACCTCTGTCAGAAGGTGGGAGGAATTTAGTGCAGATTGAAACAAACCTTGGGTCAAACTTGGAACTGCAATTTAGCCTTACATGCCTCATTTTTCCATAACCAACCAGGACCACAAACTCCACCAATCCCAGGTTACTGAAATCCTTCCCAAATCTCCTTCCTTATTCAAAGACTGAAAGTCAAATCAATATGATCATTGCTTCTGTGATAACCTGCTCTCCTATAGTATCATTAACAACTACTCTGATTCTATGTCACATATGCCTAAGCCAAAGTTTAGTTCTCAGGTCACTATTTCTTGCTACCTTATATCTATTCATGTTGGCCCTATTCCCTCCTATATCTCTAATCCATTCTACCATACATTTCCATTGTGTATTTTGGAATACCCTCTATTGTTAGCAAGTTTCCTTTCATATTGGATAAGAACTCTGATAGAACAAATATATTTATATCAATATTTGCTACATATTGATATTGTATTTAATTTTCTTTTTTATTAAAGCTTTTTATTTGCAAAATATATGCATGGGTAATTTTTCAACATTGACCCTTGCAAAGCCTTCTGTTCCAATTTTTTCTCTCCTTCCCCCTACCCCTTCCCCTAAATGGCAGGTAGTCCAATACAAGTTAACTATGTTAAAATATATGATAAATCCAATATATGTATGCATATTTATACAGTTATCTTGCTGTACAAGAAAAATCAGATCTACAAGAAAAATTAACCTGAGAAGGAAAACAAAATTCATGCAAACATCAACAGAAAGCATGAAAATGCTATGTTGAGGTCCCACAGGCCTCTCTCTGGGTGTAGATGACTTTCTTCACTGTAGAATTGGAACTGGTTTGAAATATCTCATTATTGAAGATAGCCATGTCCATCAGAATAGATCATCATATAGTCTTGTTATTGCTATGTATAATGATCTCCTGGTTCTGCTCATTTCACTTAGCATCAGTTCATGCAAGTCTCTCCAGGCATCTCTGGAGTCATCCTGCTGGTCGTTTCTTGCAGAACAATAATATTCCATGACATTCATATACTGTAATTCATTCAACCATTCTCCAACTGATGGGTATCCATTCAATTTCCAGTTTCTAGCCACTACAAAAAGGGCTTCCGCAAATATTTTTGCACATGTGAGTGTATTTAATTTTCTACAAATAGGTTGTTTCTTCTTTCTCTTCCCTCACCTTTGCTTAAAGTAAAATGTAAGCTTTTTAAGGATTTAAAATTGTTTAATTTATATCTTTGACTCTCCAGCACCTATAGTATATGTTTAATAAATACTTATCAAACTGAATTAAAATAACACACATACAAGAAAAATTGAAGAGGGAGGGAGAATGTAATAACAAATGCATAGTTCTAGACCAGCTTTAAAAGAGAGATGAAACCTGAACTAAAACCTTGAAGGAAGATAATGATTCTGGGATGAAGATACTCTAGGCAAACAAGATGACTTGAACTAAGTGCATGGATATGGAACATGATATATAGAGTTTAGCAAACAGCAGACCAGTGTAGAATAGAGGTCACGAAGGGAATGGAATGAAATAAATCTGGAAATATAGGTAGGAGAAAGATTGTGAAGAATTTCAAATGCTGACCAATGCAGTTTTTATTTCACCCAATAAGGAATGGGGAAACATTAAGGGTTGTTGAGCAAAGGAGCAACATAGTCAGATGTGTTTTTAGGAAAATATTTTGACAATTATTTGAAAGATGGGAAGAGATATCCAAGACTAAAAAAGAGATGCCAACTAGAAGGACATTATCACAGTCCAAGAGAGCAGCAATGACAACCTAAAGTAGGGCTAAGTGTTTGGGATGATAATATTGATATGACATATTGTAGAAATAAAATCAATAAGACTTGGATACTCATTGTTCATGGAGAGATAATATTGATGTGAAATATACTGCAGAAATAAAATCAATAAGACTTTTGGTACTTACTGGTCATGTTCATAGGGTGATGATATTGATGTGAGATATGATGTGGAAATAAAATCACTAAGATTCTAATATTCATTGGATATTTGGGCTAAGGAAACAGCAAAACATTCCAGTATGTTTGCCAAGGAAATCCCAAATGAGGTCCCAAAAATTTGGAAATGACTGAAATTACTGAACAACAACAACAAAAGAAATAAAGACAAGAAACAAGACAGATAACCTTTTAAAATACATAATCCCATGACATAGTTTGCACACATAAATCCCTTGCATTTTTCCCCTAATCATTTTTATTTCTAACAAGAAATTAATATATTTCAATATTATCAAGAGAAAAGACAAAACAAACAAAAATGATGAGGCAACTACCTGATAGAGTAACTAAAAAGACAAAACGAGATACAATATTTGTAGTATTTTGTAAAACCTGTTAAGTGGAGTGTGAGAATTACTGTGGCAAAAAAATCCATTACCCTGTTGGCAAAGTGGCAATAAACTGTTCTGAAATTAACTAAATTGGGCCTCAAATGACATACATATAATTCATTGTGGGACCTAAACACTTATGAGGGTTTTCAGCTTGCTAGGACCTGCACGGGTTGAAGAAATGCTACCACAGTGTTTGAGAACCTTGGCTGCCTCTCTACTTCAATGATGTGTGGCTGAAGACTTCAGTGGTATAAGACACAGAGCAAATAAAACTTCAGTTCCAAATAGGAGAAGCTTGTAAAAAAGATTCATAAAAAAGTAACCATATAAATCGAATTAATGAGAATCAGGTTGCCATGCTTATTTTATGTCTGACTATGCTGGAATGAAAAGATTACACATATGGTAGAGGAATATGAACTGACAGCTCTTGCAGCAGCATTTGAAAAATGAAAATGATGTCTTCACAATCACAATGCATTTAAATAAACTGCAGTCAGAGGGATATATTTCGGAGGCAGGATGTGACCCCATGTCCATTGATCCCAGAGTCAAAACCCTTTCACCTTATCATGCTTCTGGGACTACAAAAGAGATAACTGAATCAGACATCTTTGAGAAAATATAGAAATACTAATAATTGAAGAGAAATAGGAATTTGAAGAGGAAGAGGTAGAAAATGAGTGTTTCATCTCTAGATAGAATGTCACAGTTTAAGAAGCAACAAAAAGACAAACTGAATTGAAATTTAGGGCATAAAACACTAAATAATGGGATAAAACTCTGGTGATGTAGTTTGAAGACAAACCATAAAGAGCTTTAAATTTCAAAAGAAAATTGATCCTAGAAGTAATAGAGCCCAAGAGGGTGACACAGAAAAAACTCTGCTTTGAGAACATCACCTTGACAGTGAAGGATAGATTAGGACAGAGAGACCAATGAATCTATCTTGATTCAAGCAAGAGGAATGAAGCCCTGACCACCAGGATGGTGACAGGGTGAGTGATGAGAAGTAGACAGATACGAAAAGTACTATGAAAGATAGAAGGGATAAAATTTGGGAATTTATAAGATGTATGAGGAGAGGAAGAATAGGGAGTCAATTCATTTCTTACAACAGCCCTATGAAACAGGTATTTTTATATATTATATTATATCTTAATATGTCTTAATATTTAACATATAATATAATCAGGTAGTTTTATATTTTATATTAATATAATACATAAAACAATCTGGTTATACTATAACATTATATTTGTATATATTATATTAAGGCATAATGTAATATTGCATATTATATTAATATAACCTAATAACATAAAATATTATATTTTTTAATATATGAGAAAAACTAACCTAGGAAGAATGAAAAAACCTATCAGATAAATGTTAGAATCGGGGTGTGAACTTATGTAAAGTGACTTTCCTAGCTAAATTATTTGTATTTTTAAAGACTAAGGGAGAGAAAGAGGATTCATTCCTCTATACAGTTCTGAATTTGTATAATTTTAATCAGTCTACCTTTATTAAGCAACTATTATGTGCCAGGAACTATGGAAATACAAAGAAAAACAAAAGACACTCCCAGCTTCCTAGGAGTTTTCAATCTAATGAAATTAGATTAATTTAAGTATGTAACCACAAAATGCTAATTCCACATATTTTTTTTCAGGGTAACTGGTCTTTTATATAAATGTGAATAGCATACACAGTTTTTGATTGCTAGAAAGGACGGATACAAAATTACAATGGTAAACTAGAGGTAAAATTTGGTCAGCACTGAAAATATGAGGGCTTACAGACCCAGGGGTCTGCCTACAATTTGAAAGTTTTTTAAGCAACTTGTCATTTGTACATCCAAGCATTACCACCAGCAGCCAAAAACTTTGGACACAGCATTCAGCTGACAATTTGATTAATGAGACATGAAGGTCTGGCTGAATCTAAATAAGGAATAGTCTGTAGTTAGAAATCTTGACTTTCCTCAGCATTCTTCAGGATAATGACACTAAGATCTTAATTTCATGACTGTTCTTTTACAAAGTTGCTTGTTTTGTTCTACTCAAGTTTTCTACTGAGATCAAGCACCCATACATGCACACACACACACACACACACACACATCCTTTATCTTCATGCAAATATACCATGTTATAATTGCCAGGAAATAATATTTCACTGATCAACTCTTATTCTGTTTGGATTGTTTTCATGCTCTTTAATGAAACTGAGCAAGAAAACTAACATAGCCAGAGTGGGTAAACTCCAACCTTAAAGTTGAAAACATTGTCAGATTTTAAAGAAATTCCTATTTACTTGTCTTGCTAACTCATCTCTGTGTTTTAATGCTGAATCTTTTTAAATTGTTATTTTTAATACCAGGTGGATTTAAAAGAAAACAAGTACTCTAGGTTTCACGTTTTACAGCTATATGGAATTTGAAAACTAAACATTTTCTTGACCATTACAAAAAATCTATGGCCTCTGAAATTTTGCAAGGCAGTTCAAAGACTGCTGTTCCCTTAAATATTCACCAGTCTTTCTAATAATGAACCGACAAGCAGCAATGTGTTGGAGTCAGCTTGAACTGGATTGTGACAGTCAATTGTTAAAATTTCAGGGTGAACATTTGTATCTCACACATAAGCATATGCTAATGGCTTGAATTATTGTTTTATTGATTGCCTAGAATTAAGAAATTGATGTGTTAATAATGCAAATTAAGCTTAAAAGTGATTGTTAGACATCTTCTTCTCCACCCCCCCCCCATGGTTGTAAATATTTATTAGCACATTACTGTCTTAGAACAACTGGTACTGCAGTAGATGAGGTGCCAGACCCAGAGTCAGAAAGATCTGAATTTAAGTATGATCTTGAACACTTCCCAGCTGCATGACCTAGGCAAGTCATTTAACACTGTTTGCCTCAGTTTCTTCATTTATAAAAAGAGCTGAAGGAAATGGCAAACCACTCTAGTATCTTTGCCAAGAAAACCCTAAAAAGGGATCGTGAAAAGTAGGATATGATTGAAAACAGCTAAACAAATAACATTGACAGCTATTTTTCTATAGATATAAATTTTTAAGAACTGCCATGTGGAAAAGATGTTAGGTTTGTTCTATTTGAATTTAATAAAGAGAACTAGAAGCAATATGGTAGAAGCTGCAGAGACATATCTTAGCTACATATGAATAAGAATGGCTTCCTTTAATCAATTCATAATGCCTAAAAGTAAAATGGGCGCTTCAGGATGTAGGGAATTCCTTCTTATGAAAGGTCTTCTGACTTAAGTTAGATATGCCTTTATCAGGCATGTTGCAGAGGAGATTACTATTTAGGTATGGATTGAACTAGATTTCCTCAGAAATGGCTTCTAAATCAGAATCTGATTCTATGAATTTTCATCAGTTCTTTCCACATTTCCTAGGGACATATTTAGCAGGGAACTTCCAGAAGCATGAAATTGAATACCACATGGTATGGCACTTTTATCCTTTATCCTTTCTAAAAGACCACCTTGGGAAAGAAAGAGCCAGTAGGGAGTAGAATTAAGCAAGGAAATAGTATGTTAGCTAAAAAAGAAGAAACAAATCTCTGATTATGAGAACCCACAAACAAACAAGTTAGAATTGAGTATGATAATATGGTATCTACCCCAAACTGGAACATCTTTCTACTATGTTCCCAACAAATCTTAATGCTTCCAGTTAACCTTGAGAAAAGATGTACAGAAAGGATGTCCTTTGTGAAAAGAAAATTCAAGGAAGGCTTCATAAAAAAGTTTTGTTCAGGAGGACTAGAATATGAAAATAATCCAGTGCTAAAAATATTTTTTAAAAATTGGTTTCATAAGCTTAGGTATTATAATTTGGGCATGTTGGAGATCATAAGTTACTTGTTTGAGGCAAAGAGAGTTTTTGTATTAAAAAAAAGGCTTGGACAAATCACTCTTAGCTCTTCTTTTAGGTTTTTCTTCATTCCACCACCACCATATCCCCAATAGAATGTAATCTCCATGTGAGCAGGAACTATTTTTCATTTGTCTTTGTATCCATCCACAGGACTTGTACACATTTGGCATGTAATAAAACCTTTTTGAATATACTCAAATCGAAGTATAATTTTTTAAAAAGCAAGAGAAAAACATATATGACAACCAATGAAAAATGTAGATTGCTATAAAGCAGAAGGTATTTAAAATTCATTATCATAATTGCTATTATTTCTGTTGTGTAGTGCTTTATCATAGTTTCTCAAAGGGTAAGCTGGAGTGTGTGATCTTTGGCAGATCCTACCCTGCTAGAAAGACTCCTAGTATACCTCTTTTATATGAGAAAAGCTCATTATCAAAAGATAATGATTTTTTGAAGTCAAATGACTAAAATGGATAGAATAGGTAAAACTCTGGACCTGAAAAAACAAATCTGGTTTATTATTTGTTAACTATATAATCTTAGAAAATGCATTTAACCTCTGATTGCATTAGTTTCTCAACTGTAAAATAAAGATAATAACCTTTCACCCAGGATTAAATGAAATAATATTTCTGAAACACTTAGCATAGTACCTGGCATAAACTAGATATTTAATAAATATATAAATAATAGATAAATTTAATAAATAAAAAATAAATAGAAATTTAATAAATAAATTAAAAAATTTGTTTTCTTCCTTCCACTAAAAGAGAGTGTGGTTATAATTCTTGTCATTAGAGGGAGTACTCAGAAAAATGAAATCTTAAAACTCAGAAGTATAATCAAAAGGATACATACTCTCTTTGATAAAGTACCACCTACAATGGTACAGATGACAACACACCCACAGCTACTTATTTTGTGCAATTCTTATCTATAACCTACCAATGATCTTCCATGGAAGAGCTGCCCAATGTTCTGGAAGCCTTCCTCTAGCTATTTTCACATTTCATGTGAAATTTATCTATGTAAAATTTAGGACTATTTAGGACTATCCTTGTTTCCATTATACCATAAGCAAAACACTTAATTTTGACAATTCATTAGAACTATAAATTGCAGCGAAGGTGCTATCCTGAATTTGTAGAGAAAGTTTCCTTGCCCGAAAGTTCTACATATGAACGAAATGACAGGTGCAACAGCTATCAGTTCTGTTTCTTACTAATGAGAATAGACAATTAATGATACATAATTAATTAAACTGTCTCTTCCCCAGTCTTCCTCTTCCCATGTAGAATGCTCGTGGAAAAGCAAGCTGCTAAGTGGATTTTTTTTATTATTTCCCAGAACATACTCCCTGCTGCCTTTAGCTGTTAGGAAGGGCCATTGGTAAAGTTACATATAGTATGCATTCAGATTTATTTATGTGCTTCCCCAAGTTTAAGATACAAGTTTAAGATAGTCGTTTAAGATACATTAATTTTCATTTTCAGTTTGTTATTTAAAGTATTAACAAGCTGGAAATTTCCTTCCTCTGGAGAACCCCTCTAAAATCCAAAAAAAATTTAAATGTTTAGATTTATGACTAACATGAAAAAGAAGTTATAAAACCATATAATATATATGACACATAACATAAATTACATTATATAATATAATTATAATTACTAATATAATATATAATATTATATATTTACCATGTATATATATATATATATATATACATAACTGTAGAGACAGTTTTTGAGAAAGGTAGTATGGTTTTGGGGCAAAGGCCAGAATTGATCAAGTCAACAAGCATTTATTAAGCACTTGGTACTATGTGGCAAGGTACTATGTGCTTTGCCAAGCATTGGATACAAAGGCAAACTCATAATGCTAATGAAGGAGACAACATGAAAACAACTACATATCTAGATATCTAGATACATAGATAGATAGATAGATAGATAGATAGATAGATAGATAGATAGATAGATAGATAGATGATAAATTGTAAATGGAGGTGATGTTAGATAGAAGGTTACTTGGAGGTCTAGGTCTTACAGAGGATGGAATCTGAACTAAATGATGAAGCTAGAACAATAATATTCAACAAATCAGTTTAATATTTGAGATGACAGGAATTGAGGATGAAATAGAAGTTGGGTAACTAAGAGATTGCTTTTGCATTCCTGTCATTGAGAAGTTGTGAAGAAGAAAAAGCTTCCACATAAAATGAGCTATTTTGAACAGGTTGAGTTTCAGATGTTAGTGGAACATATAGAGAAAGAACTAGAAAAGATCTTGGAGATAATGCAGTCAGTCCAGTTGTCTCATATGACATTTGAGGAACCTGAATCCCATTTTCCTGCCCAAGGTTACAGTTAGTGTGATTTTGGATTCAAAAATCTAAATTTGATTTAAAACTAGCCCTTTTTTCACCATGCCATAGTGTTGTTTTCGGTTATATCCAGCTCTTGGTCACCCTATTTGGGGTTTTCTTGGCAAAGATACTGGAGTGACTTGTCATTACTTTCTTCAACTCATTTTATAGATGAAGAGACTGAGGCAAGTAGGGTTAAATGACTTGCCCAGGGTCACACAATTAGTAAGTGTGTGAGGCTGGATTTGAACTCATGAAGATGAGTTTTTCTTATTACAAGTCTAGGGCTTCATCCACTGTACCACCTACTTGCATTCATGACACGTTAGAGAACAATGAATACTAAACTCAGAAGATATATTGGGTTTGTCCTATTTAAATGTAATTTTATCTATTTGATGTAGTCATATATCCCAGACACTTCCTCTAAATGTAAAGTAAGCATTAAAAAAAAGATAATTTGCATATTAGTCAATTGATTTCATCCAAAGGAAGGAAATTGATAATTAATGGTGGGAGAGGAGGAACTCAACTTTGTTGACCAAGAAATACCACTATGTATACAATTAATACTATGTGTTAATACAATAGTATACAAGATAAAATATAATATGTGGTATAAAGAGGACCTAATGATGAAAACTTGCTAACCTATCTATTATTTTTGGAAAATCAGAAATCTTTTTCTATCTTAGAAATTACTAAGTCTCAATTAAGTGATCTTGATTTTATCAATTGCACCACATCAGCTCTCCTATGATATATTTGCCTTTCTATTCAATCTCAGTGAAATAATTACTAATTTTGAATTCAAATTATGGTTATTTTTTGCATGCATATTTTTCACTAAAGTAATTAGTGGACAAGTTGTTTTATTGATTATTTTTAATACTTAAATCAGATTTCAAAATAGTTTCATATTGTCTATTCGCCTAATGTTAATTATAAAAGAAATAATATGCACAAGGGAGAACTGTTCTCATTAATTTTAGACTTAAATTATAGAATTGGAAGGGATCTTAAGAATCTAGTCTAAACACAGATAAGGAGACAGACTGAGAATTAAGTGATTGATGTCTTATATAAAACCCTACTGCTCTGAGTTCATAGCACCTGCTTCTAGAGCATTGCACTAACTATCCATTGATCTTAAGTAAACTATGTTTCCTATTAGACCATTTTCTATCCAAAATTCATTTCTACATCAAGCTATTTTTAAACTGAAAGGAAATAAATTTTAAAAGAACACAAATTGTCAAACGTATTTTTACACTTACTCCTCTGAACCTTTCAGAGGAACGAATCTAAAGAAATCTAGACAAAAAAAAAATTAACCCAATAAAAATTCAATTTGGTAATTAGATTTATGCTTTAGAGCAAACTAGCTCCAGGCAGATAAGTTTGAGATTATAGTTTCTGCCACAAAAAAAAGCAGAATTGTTTTAAAGCATTGATGAAAGTGAAGACTTGTAAAATGAAAATGTTGACAGACATGGCCTAGTAGAGTACTACTAAACATTTATTAACATTGAAACCCAATAAAATGGAATCCTGCTTGCCCCTATGTTTTAATTGGGAGGATGATAATTTGTTTCCTTTGATATGCACATTAACAACAATATTATAATTCCATTCTAATCTTCTGTGGAAATTAATATTGACTTTAGGTTCTGTATCCCTCATCTCTCCAACTAACTGAAGTTTTGTTGAAGGTAGATATCCTGTTTTGTATTTCTCCTCAGTAAAATCTCCACAAGATTGCTGGTCACATCATAAGCACTGGACAAATATTTTTTGGACTGATTGGCTAGTTGTTCTTTAATTGAATAATGATTTGATTCAGTGGAGGCTCAGAGGGAGTAACTCCATTGGCTAAACTAATATAGAGCTTGTAAAGTCATTTTTGACTAACTCTTACCACACTGCATTTTTATTAGGCTCGGTTTATTTACTCTTTAAATGACAGTTTGCCCTAATTTATCTACATCACTTAAAAGTACTTGAAGGAGTGGTTGATCTATGTTGCAAAGCTATTATTTGGTTTGTTTGTTTTCTTTCCTGAGCATATGAAAATTGGCATTTGAATGGAATAGATCCCTTGAGCCAAATATAATATAATATACTTTATTAAACCACAATAAACTCATGTTGAAATAATGCTTAGGCTCAGACTGAAAGCCACACACATTTAAAAAGCAAGAAAAATCAGAATTTAAGCTGACAGCTCTTAAACTGCTCTGCTGTGCCTTAGAACTAAGACAAATACTAGAGGCAGCAAAGTCAGAGAAGAGATATTACTGTGATGTTCAACATGCTTTAAGCACCACATAGTAGTTCACTGATAAATGTCCAATGTAATTATGGTTTTCAAATACTTGCCAATTTACAGTCTACCAGCTTAATTCATGGAAAATAATTTGCATAAACCAAAAGAAGAAACCAATGATGAACAATCCCATTTTATGAGTGTGATGAGATAGTGGCCACTGAGGAACTTTCAAGAATGTACAAATTTACCCTTCCTGGTAAGTTAGAGAGAGCATGGGGATAGTCTTTGCCTACTGCTAATCCAATGTGAAAAACTTTGGAAAGCCAATTTATGATTCTGAGTGATTGAAAGGCCATGAGTAATTAGGTGAGGTTAAAAAGTCTTCTGGTTGATGGCAGATTAATGATTCAGTAGAAGCTGAGCTGGAACTAAGCATACATATGAAAAGTTTGAGAGGATAAGAATTTCATTGTTGGCAGATATGAAAAGCATGTATTTATGAACCCATTGTGCTTCTATTTCTTTTGTCTCGTGTTTATTTTTTCCTAAGAATAAATGAATGAGTATTCAGAAAAAGTACTGACCAACATACCACTTTGTAATCTTCCACTGGAGCAGCCATCAGAGATGATACAATTGAAGATTGTAGCAGTAGTAGCTAGAGTACAAAAATCAGCTATCCCATTAAAAAAAAAAAAACACCCCCGATAAACAAGAGAATAGATTATCCACTGATGATCTCTTTTAGAAACAAACTGAGTGAGAATTCCATGATGTTGGATAAGGATTCCTGGGACTGGAGACATCCCTTGGCCTCATATGTTCCCTATATGTTTGTTTCAGTATTTTTATGCTTAAAATTTGAGCTTCCTCTGCCCAGAGATCTGGTAGTACATGTAAGATGAGTGAATTAATGAACAAATGAATGAACAAGTGATTAAAATAGAAGGTCAAGAATACCAAAGGTGTCATTGAAACATATCCAAATCAAATTTTGAAAGCATAACTAAATGACGCATGAAAACCATAGTAGTTAAAAGGGAAGAACTAGAGATAATAATTCATGGAAAACATTGGGGATGGGTTTTATAATCCTATCCCTCTGGGTTTGAAACCTCAAAGAATTCCATTCACACAAGGTTTTTGGGTTTGTTTTTTTCCCCTCAGGCAGTTGGGGTTAAGTGACTTGCCCAGGATCATAGAGCTAGGAAGTATTAAGTGTCTGAGGCCAGATTTGAACTCAAGTCCTCTTGACTTCAGGGCTGATGCCACCTAGCTGCCCCCGCACGTTTTCCAAATTTCAAGTACTTAGTAGAAACTACTAAATATGTCACGAAATATATATTTCCTGACAGAACTAGTGTGTGTTTTTTGTTTGTTTGTTTTTTTGATACAACATTGATCCTTTGAAATCATGGTAGGTCATAGAATGGTTCAAACACAAGCCCTAAATTATGAAGGAAAAATTCCTTTGAATAAACTTTTCTTTTCAAAAAAAAATATATATTTTTTGTAACTAAGTTCTTATCAAAGGAAAAAGAAATCAGTCTTAGTTTGGGAATTTGACTTGGGCCCACTACAGATAAACTTGTTCCCTAAGTGTGGTTTGATAATTGTTACTCTCTTTAAAGACAGCTTCTGGAGCTAAGGAAGAAAAGGGAGTTGTTGGTCTGAAACTAAATTTAGCTATTAAAGAGGTCATTATTAAATGGCTACTTAACACCTTGTGAATGGATAAGATGATTCTTTTATCAGAAACAGTTATCCCATTGTAAACCATGAAGTTTTTGGAAGTGATTTTAATGTTGTTAGAGGGAGATAATTAAGTACTACATAAATTTGTGGCTTTTACAAAGATAGGGACTCTTTTCATCAATACAGATCATCTCTGTCATTTAGTAATCTGTCTTTGACAATTTCTTTAACTTAAAAAGTCATATTGCAGGGGCAGTGAGGTGGCGCAGTGGTTAGAGCACCAGCCCTGAAGTCAGGAGGATCTGAGTTCAAATCTGATCTCAGACACTTCCTAGCTGTGTGACCCTGGGCAAGTCACTTAACCCCAATTGCCTCAGCAAAAAAAAAAAAAAAAAAAAGTCATACTGCATGGCAACTATGGTGATGAGTCTCTAAAATTAATAAAGCTAGTCTACAGACTTTAAATACATGATCCATGGCTCAGATAATCCTAAAAATCTTTCTACTTTGGTTAACACTCATCAAAGCTTATGCCCTACAGTAATAGCATTTGAGAACCTCCAGCAACCTTAAGAGACAACATAATGCAACTAAAGTGAAAGCACGGAAAAAAATTGTTCATGTTAAAAGTCTAGTGAATTTAGTGTACTAAATTGTACTAAGAAATTATCAGATAATCCCTTGTTTTTATAGGACTTAATATCATTCAACACAATGCAAACTTCAAAATATCAAAGCATGACTAAATATAGATTTATAGCAGCCCTAGGATAAAGACCGCATTACAATTATAACTTAAACCCAGATCTACAGAAACTCACTTTGTCTCAGACTGAATCTTCTCCCAGATTCATGTCTATTAAATCTCAGAATGTTAAAAATGGAAGGAGCCTTTGAGATAATGTAGTACAATTTCTTCAATTTACCTATAAGCAAATTTAGCATTAGCAGAATTATGGGATGTATCCAGTATTACATAGGGTTATATGTTTGCAAATCACGGTCTCTTTTGACTCTTGATCTTTCTTCTAAATCATGTAGCCTTGCTACTAATACTTTGGGGATACATTATATAATACCTAGAGTAAATCAATATTATTCTTTTCTCTTACATTACTGCTTGACTTCTTTCTTTGTCATATATATCTTTAATGATGTATTTCATATAAATTTCAAGAAATTTAATTATTTTCAAATATTTCAACCCACACAAACCCACCAAATATCTTGATGTCCTATTATTTACAATTTCACAATTTTACCAGAGGAACATCAATGTTTACAGGTTGAAAATTTTGAAATCACCAAAAATAACTTCAAAGGAGCATGTTACCCACCTTACAAAGATGATGGACTCAAGGTACAGAATTACACACACACACACATGCATACACACACACATACACATTTTAACATGGGCAACACAAGAATTTGTTGAATTTGACTATGAACATAAGTTATAAAGGCTTTGATGTTTTCTTTTCTTTCAGTAGGAGAGGGGAGAGGTGAAAGAAAGAGAAAATAGATTTTTGCTCATTTAAAAAAAATAAAATTTAGTTTATAAATAAATGTTAGGGCTTTGTGTTTGGAATAGTTTGAATTAATTCAAAGAACATCCCTACTGCCAGGGCATTTTCAGGAAAACTAAATATTAATTTCCTTTGGGGGGAGGGAAGGCTCATTACAATAATTCACAAAGGGAAAATTTATCAAATCTGCAAATAACTTGAAAGCTGTCAGCAATGTCAACAACTCAATTCATATTATGTAAGATAACAAATCTCAAGTTATCCCAAAGTCATAATATAAATTAAAAACTTCTATATGAAAACATTGTTCATTTGTAATTTGTATGAATTGTGACTTTGAAATGGACTCAGAATAAAGATTCTAATTACTTTATTGTTTCAATATATGGGAACTCTAGTCTGATTCCTATCTCAATATAATGCGACCAAGAGAAAATTTAGAGCCAAACTCCACTAATTTGATATGGACTAATGGTCAAAGATGGATAGTATTAAAACTAGTTGTTTTTCTTGCTGCCATAACTTCCCTTCTCTCTCTAAATTCCTTAGTTCCCAGTTTCCCTTCTCCCTTTTGAGGAAAGAAAATAATTGCTTCTTTTCTATCTTCCACTACTTATTCTTCTGCCCTCTGAAATCAACACATAACTTTCCCCATTGTTTTAAAAGAGATTTACTAAAGTGTATGGTGGATTATAATAATGACCAAATCAAAAAGTTTAGAAGTTATAGTTTCTTTGCCTTGACATTTTTAAAACAGGTCAGTTTTGATTGAATTAAAAGCCTAAAGATGAAGAAAGGAAAAGAAAATCTTTATCCATTCTAGATTAAAAACATGTTTCCTAGTCATTTTTTTTTCTAAGTGAAGTGAAAAAGAAGGCTAAATGAATGCAAGTGAGGATTTATTTTAAAAGATCTAACATTCTATGAGATCATTTTATCCTTCCTGTAATTACCCTGGTATAGATCAAGTGAATTCAATGATGGAATAATGAACATACCCTTGTTTTCATTTTCCTCACATTTTCCTTTTTGCTTAGTCCAATCATTCTTTTTGAAGCAATCTCTAGCTATGCCATTCTCCAGTGCTCTCCCCCTTTCTTGAATTCCTAGGATATTTCTGTAAGGTATACTACAATGTGATCCATAAGCTGTATCATCAATCTAAACCTATAGTATGTCCACAAAAATACATGTCAATTTCTTCAAAGTTAACAGTGTGGTATAATATATTAGAAAGAACTCTAAACTTGCAACTGGAAGATATGAGTTTAAGTACATAAGATCAAAGCTTTAGGCATATGAGCAGCCTCATAAAGAACCAAGTTCAATACCTCATGTTATGAATGAGAAAAGTGAGGTCCAGAAATTGGCATATATAAGGTGGCTAGTGGCAAAACTGTGATTTGAACAGAGGTCCCATGAGTTCTAGTTACCTCCCCTTCCACACCACCACTGGGCTTCCATGACTGCCACTTCTTAGCTAAGTAAGTCAGCAATGCACTCCTTTTCTTTATTTAAATTGGGAATAATAATGCCTACCCTGATTATCCTACAGGGCTGTTCAGAGGATCAAATGCAGCAATGACATGTGAAAACCCTTTGGGAACTGCATGAGCACTATGCA
Organism: Myrmecobius fasciatus; assembly: GCA_023553655.1. NCBI lineage: Eukaryota > Metazoa > Chordata > Mammalia > Dasyuromorphia > Myrmecobiidae > Myrmecobius > Myrmecobius fasciatus. The sequence goes on along the minus strand of JAJPUD010003384.1, from coordinate 172,854 downwards.
AATATAAAGTGTTGCATCTATTTCTAAGGATTCATTTCATACCATCAGATCAGGATAATTACATTAAACAGCACTGAATGAACTTGGCAGTGGGAAGTAAACTGTCACTAGTAATTTCTGAAAGATCTTGGACAATGAATAAGGTATCTCCAAGCTGGAATAAAGCAAATGCTTCATTTTTCTCCAAAAATAGTGAAGAAAATGAAGTTAAACTTTGTATCAGTGATTATCACTTAGAATCATCACAAAATTCTTAGCTGGATTATTAAAGTTAGTGAGCATTTAGAAAAGAACTTGGTAAACAAAGTATCATTATGATTTTGTCAAAAGCAAGTAAGGTCAAATTACCCCATTTCCTATGCTGACAGAAGGAAAGGCTAGCTAACCATTTATTGGATATGTTCTGAAGGATATTCTTGTTCAAGTATAGTTTGAACTAGAAAGAGTTAGAAGTCCCAATAGTAACATTTTATGAGTCTGAATGATGTTAACCGTGGGTAGATGAGTACTATAAACATAACTGTACCTTTCAGAAAATAATGCTGTATTATTGAATATTGTATGCTTGAACTACATTAACCTCAAAATATATAGTATAGGTATGTGTATTTGATTGTTTTCTATAGTTTTGGGGGACGATTGTAACTGAAATTAGCCTTCTTTTATTTTAGAAATTCAGGTGAAGAGGATAAAATTTTCCCTTGCCATCATTCATTCCCACATATCCTGTTCATTTTTTTTAAAGGGAGTCTAAAATGAACAAATGAACACAAAATTTGTTTAATCTATATACCACAGATGGTTATGAATAAGATTTTGGGACAATAAAGCTTTTTTATCACTTTTTATCAAGGTAACCAATCCCCTACTCCAAATACATGCTACTGAGGAATTCTACAAAATAAACGTTCACTGGAGAAAGATGTGTTTTATTCTCCCAGCTCCTAAAATGGTGTTTGCTTCACAAGCTACATGCCTGTGCCAAGCAGATTAATTATTGAATTCTAGAAATCAATACAAGTAGAAGTGATCAAAATATGTTTTATAAACATTGGAAAATGCCTGCCTTTCAGCAGTGCTTTAAAACCATTTTTATATAATGCTGTTTAATAATTCATTCATTAAACATATTGGGAAATACAAGTAAAAACACAGCTTCTGGACCTTACGTGCCCTTCTACTATAATTCCTATTCATCTCTTTTTTCCCCCTTTTTTCCCTTCAGCTGCCAATTTAGAAGTGTGTCGGTTTAATAAAGGGCTTGAACAATCAATTTCACCTCCTGCTACTCTGATGTTTCCCAGGGCTGTGCAGAAGAGGAAGGGTTGTTAAATATAGGGAGTTAATATATAGCTCTAGGGATTTTTTCTCATTGTAACTGCAACCAAATGATTTGTTTACAGTAATCCCTTCTGGATTAAAAATTTCCAGATGACAACAGACTAATTTAATTAAATCCTCCAAAACTCAAAGCACACACACAGCCCACACGGGACAGAACAGCCACAGTCTTTGGACAGTACAATGTGTGGAGCCCTTTAAGCCACTTTTATAAACACACAGAGTGCTGAGAAGGCAATGAACTAACTGGTCACGGAGACAAGTGATAAATGGGTGTCTTGTGGCTTCATTTTTTGCCTGGTATTTAAAAGGGAAGAGTCAAAAGCAGGGCAGAAGCTACAACTACAGGCCAATCAAGAAAATGTCAGAGAACTTTTTTTTGGGGGGGAGGGGGAAGGGAGACAGGCAATTAAGCCTATAGTTAGAGGGATTATATACATTATGGTCATTGTTAGAATGTGAAATCTGAGCCAGCATCATATCAGCAAAGAATAAAAAAGAAGCTGATGCTTTGTTTAAGAAAAATAGAATGTCCTTTTTAAAAGTTGTTGGGGGCAAGGGTAGCTGGGGAATTGCTTTGGATAACCTAAGACCAAAAGTCACTTACTCTCCTACACATCAGGGTGGCCAGGGGAGTAGTAATAAATACTGGTTTTCATCAATAAACATGATTATAAAAAGCACTGTCAGTGACCTCAATTGATCATCTTCAAAGGCTATTTACAAAATGCCCATATCCTAATCAGTGGAATCCCAATTAGTCACTCTAATTGCAACCACCATATGCTTCTAGGCAATATTCTGAAAACTCTAATTCTATTTAGTGAATAAGGAGTGTAGGAACTTATAAAAACAGATATCATACAACCAAAATTGCCGGTTAGATTGAACACAATTTGTATATAGTTAGTGTGCTTTCAAATCATGAACATTTTTTAAAACTTCAGTTTAGGTTTCTTTTTTGCACTCTGTGAAGAAGTTTTCCAGTCTCTCACAAATGCTCTATTTGGTCTTACTCTATGACAAGGGATACATATTTTTACATTGAAAATATGCATTAGGAGGAAGTGAGTTTCAAAATACACCAGCACACAAGAAACAATAATTTGGTCTTTATTAGAGAAATTGTATATTTAATATGTGCTTTAGTTTTATTCATCCTTTTCCTTTTTTTAAAAAGAATGTTAATTTATGATAGATTCATTTCCCCTGACCCAACAATCTTCAATTCTCCCCCATAGAATATTGAGGAAATACAATGTAAGTCAAAGTTCTTTCCTCACAAGGTAATTGAGTTTTGCTATTTGATTTCCAAGAGGTTTTTTTTTTTTATGTTTGGGGCTTGTTTCCTTAAAATAATGACAGCCCTGCTTGAATAAAGCTTCTCTTCTATCTTTACCTTGGCAGTTTCACTACATGTATTGCCCAAAGGTACTAAGATAATTGTTACCATGGTTCTGAAAACCCAGGGTAAGCCAAGACTCATTCACTCTCTCTCTTCTTAGATGGGGTCAGGCAATGACAAATCCACCTTTATACCTAGAAGATTGGGGGAGTGAGGACTAGTGAAGGAGAATTACGAATTAGTCATCTTGGTGGCTGATGGTAAACACAATGAATGACAGATTGAGAGTCCAAATTGTCTAATTTTTTCCCTTATGCCCCATTTAACATGGCCTTAAATCCTATCCCATTCCATGTTCTCTTACTCTGCCCCTATATTGTATACCATTTGCCTCTGCTTGATTTCACTGTAACTAGAAATCACTTCAACCTTTATCCCTTTTCTATTTTGCAAGTTCAATCAAGGCAGGTTGTGTCATGACTTGTTAAAGGTGACAGGGCCATGACAAAAAAAAAAAAAAAGGTAGCAGTGTGGTAGGGAAGGGGATTCCAGTTCCCCTCAGTATAATCAAGAGTTTGTTTTCACTGCAGTGAAATGTAGCCACCACTGAAAAGACCAGAACAGTTACCTCCACATTTATGAAAAAAAAGCTTCAATCTTCTCATTAACTCTGTCCATTTTGATTCTTTAATAGAACATACATAAAAAAATACAGCTGGGTAGCAGACTTTATGTCTGTTTCTGGAATATGTCAAGTAATCTGAGTTTCACATGTATAAGTTTTGCACATGTCTAATTGTTTCTTAAAAGGGGGAGGACGGAAAGGAGTGAGTAGTATATTACATTTCTGTATTCTTGCTATCGCGGCTTTAGACCTGGAAGGGACTTTAGGGGCTATCTGGAACAACTTCTTCACTTAACAAGTAAAAAAACTGGGATTTAGAGTGGTGAATTGACTTGTCCAAAGTAATACAGGATCAAATATCACTAGAGGCAACATTTAAATCCATGTTCTCTGACTTTAAACTTAGAACTCTTCTTTTTTTTTGATATCACAACTGGATATTTTGCCTCTGAAATTTGATTCAGGACTAGTTTGTTTGAAACCAAGAGAACAAGATGAAATATGAGGAAGAAAATGCACATAATATGTTTGGATAATTGAATAGTAGATAAATGAATTATCTTACAGCCAAAATTTCCACATGAACACAAAAGCCTTGGTTGTGAACCAAAAGACCACATACAGGATTTTTTCCCCAGGTTTAAGAGGAGTGACCCTTTCATATCTCTTAGTAAAGACTATTTTTAATCAGTGTATGGAATTTGTCTCCTTCATACAAGAGGAATTTTGTTTCATTTTGGATAGATGATCTATTGCCTTTGGTGAGGTTAGTAGAAGTATTTTTTCTCTTTGCTTAAATGACAGACTCCTTCCTCTAACCTGCCACCCCCACCTTAATTAGACAGCTCTATGAGTGAGGAAAACTGGTTCATCATCTTCTGAATTATCTTGGTTTCCTATAGAACATGAAAAAACAACCAACATCCCTACTCCAGTGCTCCAAGAAAGTGTCTGACACATTGCTGCACGTATAAACAGGAGGAATTACTTCTTCCTCTGAAGAGCTTGTTGCTGCAAAAGGAGAGAAAATCCAGAACTTGTCTGTTTGTTTTTCTCTGTACTCAAAACTTGACTTTCATGGCCCTGAGGCTGAACTGCATTTTAGACTGGGATCAGAGGATGGGGTTGGGTGCATTTGTAATATAGCAATTATTTGAGCAGGCCTGGGAATATCATGGTGGACTACACAAAACTTTCTCAGCCTGCCTCTTACTCTCTTCACATATATATGCATTCATAAAAGAATATCAGAATTTCAAAAGGAAATTAACTTTATTGATTAGTCATGAAATAAGTTTCAGGGTCAAAAATGAAATAAAGCTCTCCATTGAGGAAGGCATGAAGATATCAAAAAGGCAGAAAAGGACAGAAGGTGAAAGGCAAGTTTATTTATGGAAAAGATAGGAGAGTTGGGAAGGGATACTCTTGTCAAATTTAATTTTGGGCCTGGAATTTGGACTTTTAGGGATGTACTTGGGGGGGGAATGAAGAAGAATAACTGAGGGAAAGGAGCCAAAGTTAACCCTACAAGTCAAGAATTAAGAAAGCTGAACTTGGAACCAGAAGAACTAGTTTGTATACTAGCTATGCTTCTAATCAATTATAATAATAATACCATAGTCAAATCATTTTCTTTCTTTGTATCTTTGTTGTCTTATTTTCAAACAGGGGATTGAACTAGATCTTTAATCTTCTTTTAGCTCTAACACTATGGAATAAGCATGGTAAAGTGTGTGTGTGTGTAGGGAAGGGTAGCTTTGGAGTCAAATGACATGCTTAAGTCCTAGCTTTTCTACTGATTTTCTATGTGACTCTGTACAAATAATTTTACCTTTCTGGGCTTCAGTTTCCTTTTCTGTCAAATAAGGAAGTTGGATTAGATTAAATCCATTCCAATTCTCAATCTATGATCCCTCTGATTTTTCTTTTCCTTTTCCAGGGATAGAATGCTATTGTGAAACACAGAGGGTGTGTTACTTGAAGGGGATTAAACTATTAACTAACAGGTGAGGTAAATTAATCCTTCTGGAGTGCTGGATTACCTGCTGATATATCACTCCTTCAGGGCAGTAAATAACCACAGAGTCCTTGGAAGTATAGGTGTTACTATAACCCTGAAATGTCTGGGAGCTGACAGGGGGGAATTCCTAGCTCCCCATCCTGCTGGGATGTCACATTTATCAAATTGTTTTTATTCCTTCCCTTTATTCCTCGGGACAAAACTGATTTAAAAACTGTCTTGCCAAAAAATTCAGTATCAATCCACTGGTAATTCAAGTATACAGAAAAAAATCAGAAATAAATAATCTTATTAATATTCTTGATTTATCTATTTTTGCAAGGAATTAGCATGTAGTGTAGAGTTTAGGTAGAGATATATATATGTTTATACACACACGTGCCATACACACACATTCCTCTTTACAAGGCTCAAGACCTAGAACAATTAATCAGGCAATATTTATTATTATTTTTATTAAAAAACTCAATTTGTAGTCCAACACAAGAGAGAAATTTCTAAAATAAATAATTTAATACGGTGTCTTTTTGACTTTTAAATTATTTTTTCATCTTTTAAAATAAAATAATAAAAATATATAAATTTACCCCCCAAAAGTTACTGTAATATAATATATTAAAGTGTAGGATTAAAAAAGGAGAGGGGGAGATACATTATTCTAGACATGAGAATATAAATAGCTTCTTAGTATCTCTACTTTCAAAGAAATAGTATTCTATAAAGGGAGACAAAATATATACTTATCAATATGTAGAGAATAAATACATACAAAATAAATCTAAGGTTTTTAAATACTTGGTGGTTTAAGTGATGTCTCAAGTGTGTCTTGAAGGAAGAGAGGGATGGTATTGCTTATAGATTAGGAAGGAGTACATTCCAGGCTTAGGAGATGACCACTCCACAGGTGTGGAGAAAGCAGATGTACTACTCCATATGAGGTATATCAAAAAGGTTGATTTAAAGGGCCAAAGAGTGAGGGTATAGGAATAAGGATGAAACTACAAAGAGGTTAGGGTCAGGATATAAAGGGATTTAAATATGAAAGAGGAGTTAACATTTTATCCTAAAAGTAAAAAAAAAAAAAAAAAAACTACTCAAATTTATAGAGAAATAATCATCACATCTATATTTAAAGAAAAACATGTTGACTTTGCATGGAGATAATTAAAATGTTATTACTATAAACTAGGGAAGAGATGATAATGGCCTAAGTAAGGTGATAGATGTATGATTAAAGAGAGGAGATGAATGCAAGCAATGTTGGAAAGGTAGAAATTGCGAGATTTGGCAACTGCTTCGATGTATGGAGTAAGGGAGGATTAGAAATTGAGAATAATACCAAAGGTACAAGCCAGGGAGACTGGAAGAAGGGAGGTGTTTTCTTTTTTTTTTTTTTTTTTTTTTTTTTTTGCTTCTTTGCTGAGGGAATTGGGGTGAAGTGACTTGCCCAGGGTCACACAGCTGTTACGTGTCTGAGACCAGATTTGAATTCAGGTCCTCCTGACTTCAGGGCTGGTGCTCTATCCACTGCACCACTTAGCTGCCCCCAGGGAGGTGTTTTCAAAAGACTTTGAGAAATTTGGAAGTGGCTAAAGAATCATTTGGGACATGTTGAGTTTGAGTTAACTCTGGGAAACCTAGTTAGAAATATTTAAATAGCAGTGAAGCAGGATGGAAATTCAGGGGAGAGATGTGTTGGATGCATACATTTGTGAATCATCTATCTAGATATGATCACCAAAAGAGAGTATAGAAAGAGAAGATGGTGCAGGACAGTGAAATTATTAGATAGGTTTTCCTGCACTGTCTTCTCAAAAGAGTCTTCTACATTTTCTTTTGGTGCATTGGAAAAGACAGGAGGGCACATATAGAGTCTTAACAAGGAGAAGACCACTTCATTATCTGAGACTGGATGGATAAATGAACAGATAATGTGCAAGGATTTTGAGGTGGAGAAAGGGGAGTTCAAATAATATCAATTTTCTCAGCTGAATAAGATACCAGATCCCTCCTCACTGAGCTCCAAGCACACACACACACACACACACACACACACACACACACACACACACACAAACACAGGTGAGGTTTATACTTCTGCCTGTTCAACTAATAAAAGTCAGTTAGGGACAGGAAGTGGGAAGGAACTCTTTCAAACTTAAATGATATTGAGGGACTGGAAATTAAATGCACTCACCAGAAGCAAGAAGGAGAAATAGCTAGATATCAGGGAACCACCAATTGTCTGGTCCTGAAATCATGTCTACAACTATATTGTTCTTGCAACCTGGGCTGCCTTTAGGAGAGACTAACAGAAACCAATCCACTAAAAGAGATATGAGCATAGAGAAAAACATAGGGTAAAAACCATTCTAGCTTCTCAGGATAATGTTTTTTTTAAGTTTTTCCTCTAATTGCTGATTGAAGGATTGATGTGGAGAACTAAAAATGAAAGCTCTAGATTCACTTTAATTGATCTGCTTTGAGTTTTCTTCCATTCTGATTAAAGCTTTGTGTACTATATTTAAGAGAAAAATTAGCAGTTACATTATGAGTAGGAAGAGTTATTAGTATAAGGGCCAGAAATATGATATTTTATTGGATGAGGACACAAACCCTATACTAAATAAGGATATCGGAACAGATGTAAATAACAGAGCCTCTAGTTCAATACTACAAAACTGGTGGTAAAAGATGCAATTTGTAAGTGTATGGGAGGGTTGGGGATGGGGAAGTCAGCACCTTCTGATGGTCATAATATGCAACTTGGAAACATAGAATGCCCCTCTATGCTAAAATTCTATTATAGTTGGATTCTGTTAGCACAAAATTACTGTGTACACATGTGCATGTGAGTACATGTGTGTATTCATATATATGTGTGTGCATGCATGGATGCATGTGCACACAGGAGCAAAAATAATTTATTAGACCTTAGAAAGTTTATTGTTCATGCTTTGTTCTGTAAGAGGACTAATAAAATTAATAGGGTGATGTCGACTTCTAGTGAATTGAATTTAAATGAGGAAAGTATAAAGTCATCAGTCTCATTCTCTCCTCCAGACATTAGAGTCCACTAAATTTTAAAATTATTTTAAGTACAAAAGCCATTGTATTGAATGTAGTAGGTTAGTGATTAATACATGTTTGTTGAAATTTTTAATCACTGAATTCTCATGGAAAATCATGTAATTTATTCAAACATCTGGAAAAGCAAGAGAATGGCATAGGCATAAATAAGCTATAAGTTCTTTTTGCTTGCAATAAATAGATGTTGTGGAAGAGAGTTATATTTCACATAGGAACTGGATTAAATAACATCTGCTTCTTGCCAAATTTAAAAATGATCTATCCAATATTTTTGTTGTTTGTCTTGGGCATTTGTTTAAAATTTTATTGATATCTTTTGTTTTACATTATCTTTATTTTCTAATATGTTTCTCTGTGGAAGAACAGAGAAAGACAGAGAAGACCACCTCCCAAAAGCTTACTTTTATAAGAAAGAAGAAAAAAAAAGAGAAGTTAATGGAAAAAAACAATTCAACAAAACTAACCAATATATCAGCTGAATTCATAAGCATAATCTCCTCAACCATATCTCCCAATTCTGCAAAGAAGAAATAAATATATTCTCATAGTTCGTCTTTGGAGAGAAGTTTGGCCAATATAATTGCACAACATTCAGTTTATACTTTGTTGTATATTCCATTTACACTTTTGGAGTCATTATTATCCTGATTCTGCTTATTTTATTTGGTACCAGTTCATATAAATCTTTGCATGTCTTTCTATACTCATCATAGCCAGCCATCCTTTCATATGAGTAATAATACTTTAACACATTCTGGTACTATAATTTAGTTAGCTATTCCCTATTTAATGGGAATGTCCTCTAAGGTAGTTTTTTTTTCCTTCAAATCATTCATGTTAGCAAAAGGCTGCTATAAATATTTTAGTATATATGATACACTTCTTTTGTATCTTTGGCCTCTCTGGGATACACACATGTATATATGTATATGTATACATATGTGTGTCAATATATGCATACATATGTGCATATATATGTATATTTTATAATATGATACAATTTAATGTATAGGGTATCTTGAAAGTTTTAATGCAGTTTTAAGTGAGACACCCTGTGTGTATACATTCATATGTGTATATGTATATATATTTATATCTTATAAACATATAATCTTGGGTGGATATGATAAATAGAAAAAATAAACACTAATTTGTGGACCATATAGGAATGTAAGGCTAATGGTTGGATTGACTTTTGGAAAATGTTACAGTACCATTAGATCCCAAAATAATTTTAAAAATAATGATCTATCTTTTAAATTCTGATATTCTGCTGGTATTGCCTATGACTCATAACAGAATTTACAAATTATTAAAGTTGAAGGCAATAAAAAATCTTCATAGTGGGCATGATTAAACATAAGACATGTCAAATTTGAAGAAGACAGATTAGACTTACTCCATTTTTCTCTGGAAGAATTACCAAGAATGAATGGGTAAAAGTTAAATGGAGACAGATCTTGATGCAATGTGAGAAATAACTTTCTAAAAATCAAAGTTATAAACTAAGAAATAATCTCTTCCTAGATATCCCCTTAATTAGAGAAATCTTTAAATGCTATACAGTACTGTGAAAAAGAACTATCTCAAGTTAGGGGGTCAAACTGACTAATACACTCAATCTGTGAAAACAATATATACATCTTCTTTGATTGAATTAATAGGAAGATCTACAATGTTTACAAGACAGCTGGATATACCAAAGGCTTTCTCACTGAAATAATTAGAAAAATTGCAAATGCAGAAGGTTGAAGCATTGAAGAATGGGAAGCATAAAGATAAATTAGATTTTATAACACTGGCTGCATGGATCATCATAGTACACTATGAATTGTGAAATAACAATGAGCAAAGGTTTTTTTATTTTGATTTTTCATATGCAAGATGTTACTATAAAGAATGGAATTGATTTTAACTATCCTTCTTAGACTTCTGCAAGAGTATTATCTCTTTCAAAATAGATATATTAAGAGGTTTATTCCAATAAATACTAGGATAGCTTTCTAAGATAGTGTACATGGCACAAACACATAAATTATTATTTTTAATTATCATTCTTTATTCTTAACCAAAACATAAAAAGTGTGTATGTGTTTTTAAATTAATTTGTGTGTGTTTTTAAATTAATTTGTGTGTGTGTGTGTGTGTGTATGTGGCAATTGGGGTTAAATGGCTTGCCCAGTGTCATACAGCTAAGAAATGCTAAGTGTCTAAAGCTAGATTTGAATCAAGTTCTCCTGACTTCAAGGCTGGTGCTTTATCTATTGCACACTAGTGCCCTATATGTGTTTTTTAAGCCTATTTTATCCTTCAGATGTAACTCTTAGGAAAAATGTTTTTGCTCCTGCCAAAATTCATTTCTATCCTCAAAGGTCCATAATTTACTATTTTACTTTTTATCTTTTGAGGACAATAAAATGGTTCTTCTGCATCTAATAAAGCCAGTTTCAAAGAGCAGTTTTAAGAATGATTTTGATAAATTGGCAGTCCTTTAGGAATGAAAATATGGTTTCCAAGGGGACATATTTAGGAGGACACAACACTTTTCTCTTCCATGCTTCAATTTTAACATCAGTAAAGCATGGGACTTAAAATGAATGAGGTCCATTCCAATTCTAACATTATAAAGAAATACACTCTAATATGTTTAAAAGAAAGTCACATTGCTTGGTCAAATTAGAAAATGTATGTGAAATGTCTTAAACCTATTGAATATAAATTACTGTCAGTATTACTTTGTAATCATTCCCAAAGAGCAAAAGAGGCACATGGTGGGCATATGTAGGCTACATTGTATTACCTATAGTAACTTGCACATAAGAAATGATATGAAAATATGAAGAAAAATATGGTTCAGTCATATTGCTCAAATGAGAAGTTATTGATGAACAGTGTGAACTAGTACCCATGAAATGTTAAAAATAGAGAGAAAGTCATCTTGCAAATAAGAGTAGAGTAGATGTTCTTTGGAGTAATTATGAGAGGACTTCAGTTAGAATAACACAGGATAAAATGTACTGGATTGCAGTCTGAACCAACAAACAGAGTATATATCAATGAGATCATAGTTTCATCAAAACATTGAAATATTGAAATTGTCATATGTTTAAATGTTTCTTATCAATTTGGAAGGTGATTGAGTAGAGGGACTATGTTTCCAATTTCATTCCTTTTAACTTTCTATAAAGTCTTTTTAAAAAGCTCTTCACACAGCAGATAATCAACGAAGTCATTCTGAGTGATAGTTCATCACCCTTTCCACTAGTAGAATTTCTATCTTTTCTATGCAGTGGATGTATATAATGCAATGTGGTGCCTGGAATTTCAAAGGTATAGAAGTAAATAGGAGAGGTAAGTCTTTGAGCAAGTGCTATATGGATCAGTTTTAAATACTGTTATCTCATCACCTTTTTCTGAATTCAATAATACTACAATTAATGAATCCTTTGAAAATGAAGAAACTTTTTAGCAGTCAATATTAGTAGGTTATATATTATTAGGTTAATTATAATGTGTGGGTTACTTGGTCATAAGGGGCCTCCCTTTCACTAATTAGGGCATAATACAAAGAGAAGTAAAAATATAATCTGTGAAAGTTGGGAAGACTAAGAAACCTCAGGCACTTTTACCTGGAGAAGTTTCCTCTCCTTTAATAGATGTATACATGTTATAATCTGACTTAAGGGTCCCAACAAGCCATAATCTTCAACAAGACTGATGTCTGAGGCAATTGATGTCTCTACTTCCTAATTCTAAATGGATAATTTCTGTAACGATTCAAATTAACTATCACTTTTTTTTCTAAAGATAAATTACATTTCATAGCCATCACACTGCATTACTCAAACACAGCCTAAATACACAGACTGAAATAAGAACCAAGTAATTCTTATTTACATGTGACTTTTGCAAAAGGTACAACATATTTACTTTTCTCTGTCAAAGTGCCAAATCTTTATGGTAGAGAAGAAATTTTGTATGCAAAAATTAAAATCATTCAAATATCAAGCCACTGAAAAGAAAGTTTTCAGTATTTATGTATAATTTTATACATATAATAATATATATTATATATTATATAGTATAATAATAACAAAATTTTATGTATTTTAATTGACATATTTTAATAGAAATAGAAGTGGATCGACTGTTCCATTTATCAAAGGATTAATGGAGAGAATATTTTTAGAACAAATTATTGTTATTATTACACAAAAGACTTCAGCAGTGGTCTCAATAAAAGACATGAAGCACTTAACACTGCCTTTTCTCAGAATTTGCTGTCTTCTGAGGCCAGGACCTTTAATTAGAACTGATCTTAAGCAAGAAACTTGAAAGATATGGTTGTCCAAATACAAGAATGCATAGTATTTTGAGGTAGATGGAATGTAAAACCCTTAGATAAAAACTTTGACCAAAACTACAGGTCAAATACAAGACAAAGCGTTACCTAACTGAAAAATTACAATGGGGAAATTACACATTTTCTCATATTATTACTTATATTGCAACATAATTGAGGTATGAACACTTTTGACTAGAATAAGATTGAGGTGATTGGCTTTTGGCTTTCACAACAAGACATCCATTTTAAAAGGAGAAAGTCAAGCAATTATTTTATTTTTTCACTTCAGTGACAGAATTTTTTGTCTTGCAGTTTTAAAATATGTATACAAATTTTAAAATATTTAAAAATAAAAATCATGTGTATGTTTTTGAACATATATAATATACATAATATATTTTATTTTGTATGTATTTATATAATAAAGATAATGCATTATTTTATCAATTTAAAACCTAAATGGAACCAGAGAATAAAATACCCAATTGTCATCCAAGAGGGCTAAAGGCTTTCCTATAAGCCTCTTGCATTTTTCTATTGAGCTTAACTTTCGTTAAATGTAAACTACTCAGATTAGTAAATGTATGTTGAAAATGAGGTCTATACTATCATGTATTTTTAATTAACAACATATTGAGTATGATCGATCTAAAGCTGTAAGGGACATCATCAAACATCTAATCAAAACTTTCATATTTAAATAATTTATATAAACAACAATCCTAGAATAATTGAAGGGTTATCCTGGGAAATAGGTCCCATCATTATCTTCTGAGAAGTAGATCTGTCATTATTCCTAATTTACAGATGAGGAAAGTGAGACAAAGATTAAGAAACTTATATATGGTCTCACAATCAGTAAGTGTCTGAAGCTGATTTTGAATTCAGGCCATCTTCCCTCAGCTTCAGTACTCTCTCAATGTCTGGAGCATTTATTTTACATTTGCTCTATTGTATCATTGTATTGTTCTTTCTATTACACAAGAGAAAAGATCAAAACAAAAAACTGATTCATTTTCTTCTCTCTAATCTTTTCATTTGAGGATTGAATTTGTACTCTGATCTTCAAATAGTTCCTACAGAATTTTCAGGTGGCCTCCTTCCTTTAAGATGTCCTTATTCAAAATTCTTTGGGAAAATGTTCTAAGGAAGTGCTACTGAATTGTACTTTCAGAGTTTGCATTCTATTTCTTGACCCTGCTTAATTCTAGACCATTTATATTCAGAGGCAGGCTCCAGTCTATACCTTGATATTTTGGCCACAAGGAATAGAAGGTGATGATTAAGAAAGCAAGGAAGGAAGGGAGCAGTATTACTAAAACAAAAACAAAAACAAAAAAAAAACTTTAAATGAAATTTTGCCTATTCCTAAATCTTTAGAATTTTTTGTATCTAAATCTCTCTCTAAACAAATAATTATGACAATGAACCTTATTAGTAAAGGTAGTTAGAAAAGATATGGCAACTTCATTGGGCAATCCATTAACAATGTGTAACAGCCATCAAAACTAAAAAGTCTGTCCTTTTATTTAACCTAACTTCTCTTATTTTAAAATAGTTTCTACTCATTTCTCCTTTTTTCTTCTCCAAAGAGTTGGAAACCTATCATTTACCAGTCTCCATTTAATGGCCTTTCTGGTATTTGAATATAGCCAATCAATGATTCCTCAGTTCTATTATCCAGAACAAAGTGGGGAAATGCAATTCTATTTCAGTCTGTCAATAACATGTTGATAGGTGAATGTCTTATCTTTTCTTTATTTCAGTTTCTTCAAGTGTAAAGGATACATACTACATCTGTGGAAGTGCCACGATGATTGATTAGTTAGCAATGACACAGTAATGTATTGCATGGTTGTTATTTGGTAACAAGTATGAAAATGAAAGATGCAGGACGCAAGAATAAAGAGGGAGTATTGACAAAGCTTACTCCATCATTAGCAAACCAGCGATACATTCTTCTGACTTTTAGAGGTTTGTTGCCCCTACTAAAAAGGGAAGATATTCTATCAAAGTGCAAAAGCATGCATTAGATAGCAACAGTTCTTGTAATACCCTATTTACTCTTTATTTGAAAGTTCCCAAAGATCCAACTCTTATACTGTTGTATTTTAATACATGGATTTGACCACTTCTGGGTTTTTTCTCAATAAAACACAAGGTTTTTTGTTTTTGTTTTTTGTTTTTGTTTTATTTTCTATAAAGCTTGCAAGAAATATAATTTACATTTAGTAGGTAAAAAAATAAAATGGTGATTACAATAGCATAATTAAAGCCTGCCAAAGGGTTCAGTCATGTTACACAATGTGTAATATACACAGTTCATGCTTCTCTAAAGATTCCCAGATTAACTTTTCATAAATATTGAATTTAAGAAATCTCTGATTAGAATGGCATAGAATGGTATACCACAATAGTAAATCAGATTCTGTAATGATTTACTTTGAAAAGAGAGAGATTGAGTAGATTGGAAAGAGAGAATGAGAGGGAAAGCAAAACTTTAAAATCTAGCTTTCCAATAATTTATTTCAGGACATTTTGCAAGCTAATTAGCTTCTGAAATACAGTTAATCCTCCATCAAAGAAAGATGGATGGGGGAGGGAGGAATGATAGATTTTTCTGAAACTTTGCCCTTGATATGACAAGCCCAGAGAGACTTAAGAAAAACAAATGACAAGCCCAAAGAGAGTTAAGGAAAACTTAAGCATGTTGGCATATCCCTACAGGGAAAACATACTAGAATTTGCTATGGTCGCCTGTTGTTCATTATAAACAAGCTTGTGAAACCCTCACTACCATCAGCTGGTCAAGCAGGAGAGTCGATGTAGCTTAAAGTACAGTTTGAACACTAGAATATTAGGTATACATCAGTGTGCCCAATTAAATTCTTATAGAATTAAGTTATCTGGAAAAAGTAACTCAATTTTTGCTATCAGCTGTTCCCTTCTCATTAGTTCTGCTTCCACTCTAGAAGTATCAACCCCAGTGTTCTGGCCAATATCCAACTTAGATAAATGGATTTCACTTGTCTCAATCCCCCTTGGAGTTTCAAGTGGAGAAGTGATTTTTCACTTTCACTCCCAAACACTGCAGAATGTACAACTGAGTAGACGTTGTCCGCAGACCACTAACTCAGAAACTTCAGCTATCTGGGTTGTGAGTGAGTGAGTGAGATAGCC
The DNA here is from genome assembly GCA_023553655.1 of Myrmecobius fasciatus. Taxonomy (NCBI): domain Eukaryota; kingdom Metazoa; phylum Chordata; class Mammalia; order Dasyuromorphia; family Myrmecobiidae; genus Myrmecobius; species Myrmecobius fasciatus. The sequence continues at coordinate 156,908 of JAJPUD010003384.1, read as the reverse complement.
CTGAAACAGGCACAAATTCTGGAAAATATCTTTCAAGAATTAGACCACAACAGTATTTTGTGATGTAGAATGAATATTTAATCATAGTCTTTTCTCTTCTTTCCTAAATTTATTTATCTCAAATGTGACTTTATCATTTTTAGTATTGCACTGAGGACCACAGAATTATAAGTTTTCTTGGAGGGCAGGTCTGATCCATTTTTTTAATATCACCAAAGCAGCTTTAAGTGCTCAATACATAACTGTCAAGTGAATAAATAACTAAATGATGAAATAATATGATAACATGTAGAAGTCATAATACAATCTTTCCAATATACTGAATGTTTGTTGATTGTCCTTTGGGAGTTTACACTCTTCTATCTTGGGAAATATAAAAAATATAGTTTTTTAAAATTGGATCAAATAATTCTTTATAATTACAAACAAAAATTTTATGCAGAGTATTAAGTGCTATCTTTTCTCATTTAAATGAAAACAGAAAAAGAAAAGTAACATTAAGAACATAGCTTACCCAATCAATCAGCAAGCAAGTGTCCTGGCACTGAGGATGCCAAAAGAAAAGGGAAAGAGTTTGGTATTAAGAACTTTCTAGTCACCAAGAGCTAAAATAGATTACGGCAGAAGGCTGAGAAGTTTCTTTCCCTGGAAATTTTAAACCACAGAGAGTTTCTCATCTTCTGGTTCAGCTTAGGTGTGGTTTAGAAGACTAGCAACCCTAAATGACCTTCCAAATTTCCCTCCACTTCTATGATGCTAGGCTTTTATGCCTATTTTATCCATTCAAAGAAACAATTCTATAAAGTGAATTTAAAAGTTCTCACATTAATTGTATTTTAGTGATGGTAACTAACATTAAAGCCTCATTCATTGTAGGGAAAGTCAGTCTGAATTTATCATACTTAAAGTCTAAGTTAGAGATTATTTTACTTTCATTTTGTTATTTTGAAAGTACACACAATAGTTAGGAGCAGACTTTAAAATGAAGCACAGTAGAGGTTTATATAGCTAAGATAAAGATAATGAGATTTTAAGTGTCTTCCACATTTTGTCTTTAAGCAGATATTTTTCCATGCATTAAATAAAATTCTAAAATGTGCATATATTTCCAAATACAGACCAAATGAAGTCAAATTTTATAAATTACTCAAGAGCCATCACCTTTAGAAGGCTTTTACATATGCCCTTAGTTGCAATATCATACTTTCTAAAAGTTACATAACATCTACATTACATATATTCTGTATATTCTGGTATGCATATATATATATATATATATATATATATATATTGTCTTTTCTATTAGAATATAAGCTTCTTGAGATCAGGAACTGTTATTGTTGTTTCCTATCTTTGTATTCCCAATATCTACTTTAGTGCCTGTCCTATAATAAGTATTTAACAAATATATTTATATTGATTGAATGAATGATTGAGAATTAGGTTTCCTAGTGGATAGAGCACAGGTCCTGGAATCAGGAAGACTTAAATTCAAATTCTGACTCAGACACTAGTTTCTTCTTCTATAAAAGGAGGATAATAAGCATTTACCTCCCAGGGTTGTGGTGAGTACCAAATGAGATAACAATTATAAAGGATATATCATAGTGCTGGCATATGATAAACACTACATAATTAATGTAATTGTTAATTACATTAAAATGTAATTATTATTGTATTAATCTTGGATCCATGAAAATGAGTTTGTTTTTGTTTTTTTTTTTTATCCAATAGGGTAAAAAGAAATGATGAGCAGGATGCTCTCAGAAAAATCTGGAAAGACTTCCATGAGCTCATGTAAAGTGGAATGTACTAAATCAATATTAAATAATTAATGAAAACTTTTGGGACCCGATTATTCAATTATTCCAGATCCATCTTGTTGTATTATAATCATATTTTCCAATAAGAAAGCATGAGACTTTTTCAATATCTATGTTAAAAATTTTAAAACACTTAAAACTATTGAAAACATATGTATGTAGCCTCTTTCATTTGATGAACTGCAAATTTCCCACTAGTTCACCATTTTTATCTGTTAATCTTTTACCAAGAGTGACTTCTGTGAGCAATTCACTAAAATTAACATATATATCTGTGTGTGTGTATATATGTATATGTACATATATATATATATATGAGCAGCATACACACATACACACACTTAAACATTGTCCCTCTGCTTCAGTCATATTGGTCCCCTGAATATTCCTTGATTATATTTATTTCCCTTTATTTTTACAATGTGGTATCATGAAATAGTTGAATTGTAAATAATTCCAACTTAAAGTATGTAAAACACTTCATCAGTTATTGTTGAATTACTTGAGTTGTGTCTGACCCTTTTGGAGTTTTCTTGGCAAAGATCATAGAGTAGTTTGTCATTTTCATCTCTAGCTCATTTTATGGATGAGGAACTAAGAAAAGTAGGGTTAAGTGACTTGTCCAGGGTCACACAGCTAGTAAATGTCTGAAGCTTGATCTGAATTCAGGTCTTCCTCCTTTGTTCCAGGCTGGGCACTCTATTCATTGCACTACCTAGGCATTAATCTTGGCAGTAGTCACCTCTATTCAAATGAAAGCTATGAGCCTGAGAAAAAGACTGGTCAGACTTTTGTCAAAGCAATGGGTGGATGAAGTATATACTGTAACCACTGCAAATCTATGCAAGTATCAGAATGATTACTATGCTCCCATTAATCTCAATGCCATGGAAGTTTAGATGATATATAAGCATGATAATTGTCATTTAAGGGGAATGTTGATAATATTTCTCTTTTAATTCAGCAGTAAAGAAAATCAGTTTTCTCACATTTTCCTCTATCCTCCAAAAAAGCCCTCAGGGAAAATAACTAAAAATGTATGCTTCAGTCTGTATTCAGACACAATCAGTTCTTCCTCTAGGTGTAAACTGCATTTTTTCATAATTCCTTCAGAATTGTCTTGGATCACTGTATTGCTAAGAATAACCAAGTTATCCATAATTGATCATCTTACTATATTGCTGTTACTTTTTAGTTAGTACAATTCATTTTGCATGATGAGCTCATGAAAGTATTTCCAGGCTTTCCTGAAAGTGTCCTGTTCATCATTTCTTATACCACAATAGTATTCCATTACACTCACATATCACAGTTTGTTTAGCCCTTTCCAATTTAGGGTTTCTTCTTAATTTCTAATCCCTTTAATAAAAAAAGAAAGAAAATCAGCTTTCTCAAATATTTAGAGGAAAAAACCACAAGAAATCCACTAGTACCTCAATGCTAGACAATGCTTAATTCTAGACATGAACATTTAAAACAATTTTTAAATTCTTAAATATCTCCACAAAGATTCTCCAACATCCCTTGGTAGCATTGTTTCCTTAGATCTAACTCATGTCTCTCTGGTAGATTCATAAGAGGTCACTAGAATAAATCTTGGAAATCTTTTAAATTTAATTCTGTTGTTTCACATATGAGAAAACTAAAACTTGGAAAAGGGAAGTGAATAGTCCAAGGTCACACAAGTTGTAAGTAGCAGAGATAGTATTCAAGTGTAAGTCCTGGAACTCCAAATTCAGCATTATTTCCACTATAAGATTCAAGTTTACATCAAGAATAATTTCTAACACATTCCCTGTAAAAATATTAGATATAATTGTGTAAAGTTATTCACTTGCCCTTTAATTTTAACTTACTGAAAAATGTTAACTCCTATGACCTTTCCCCATTGATCCCATTTTCTAACCCATTAATAATTTCCACCACTCTCCTCTGGAATTTCTCCAATTTCTCCATATCCTCTAACAAGTAGGCTGAATGGAAAAAATGTTGAATCAAATACACTAATAAAAATCTGACAATATTTTGCCAAATATAACAGAATTATCATTTTTCATTTCTTGCATATTGTTCCTATGATACAATAGCCTGGCCTTTTTTTTCAATAATACAGTATGATGAACTCCACATTTAACTTTTGCTTCATTATGACTCCTAGGACTTTTTCCATTGCTTTTAGTGTAACTTCCCATAAATTAGCTATATCACTGTGATCAGGATTTCAAGGAGCCTTTAAAATTTCTATGGAGTTTGTGTTATGGTCTTTATTCTTCCTAACATGTAAGATTCCTATTTCTATTTTTTTCTTCCCTTTTCTCTCCTTGCTTCATCTAGGTTGTAAAATCTCTAGGATAGAAATTCAGTCTACTACCCATTTAAATGTTATTCCTAAGGACACTACCTTTCACATACACTCATTAAAGTTGGTTTTGAGACACCAGATCTTTTATTTGTCAAAGCAGAATTCTAGACTTTGGGTCTTCAAGAGATCTCAGAGTTCATTTATTCTAATCTCATTTTGGTGAAGAGGAAAACAGCAAGATAAAGAGACTTGCTTATTCTAATCTCATTTTGGTGAAGAGGAAAACAGCAAGATAAAGAGACTTGCTTAAAATCATTCAACTGATGGCAAAACTGAGAGCAGGCCTCAAAGATCAAGGTCTCTTCATTCCTTAATCCAATACCTTTTTTGTTTTCACATTATACTATTTTACTAAAAAGCCTCTGTGATTTTGATTCTTGTTTTTTCTTCTAAGGTGTTAGTAATCTCATGCATCTGCCAATTTAATGAATATGTTCTGAGTTCCATCACTCAAATTTTTTTGTTAAAATACTAAATTACATGAAATTCAGGACTAAACTTTGTGGCACACTACTACTACTAAGGTTGTTCTTCAAACTCTACTTAGGACAGAAGCTTGGTAATTAATCATTACTTTATAGGTACCTCACTTTACCAGTTGTACTTCTACTCAGAGGAATAATGTTATCTTTAAAACACTTATAATAACATACACACATAATGATTTTGTACTTATTTGGTTTCATTTTTTCAAACTTGTCCCTTCTCTTAGTAAGATGTTAATATATATATATATATATATATGAAAATATTTATATTTATACACACACACACATACACACACATATATAGTGCTTAAATTCAAGAGCATTTATTAGTGAAAGCAATGAAGTAATAAAAGCTCCCCATTGCCAGCACCATTTAGAAAGAATTGTGCCATCCACATTAATAGTACCTTTGAGGGTTACACATCCCAAGCTGAAACAGAACAGTCTGTTCTCTTACCCAGACTAAACTTTTGCAGACTAATAATATATTTATGAACTCAGTATTTGCTCTGAGGGTAGGACTAGGCAGAAGTCAGAAACATTAATTGATGAAATATTGCCATCTCAGATTATTCTTATATTATGACTTTGAAAAGAACCTCTAAGACTACAGAATAAACTCTTAATCTGGCTATTAATTTCATTTTAAAGTAAAAATAAATATTGAATTTTTTCCTAGGTGTCACTGAATCCTTTGCACAAATCAACCTGATATTTTATTGAGGATCCAACTGTCTCATGGGAAATCATCTTAAGCTATAGCCGGGGCAACTAAAGTATCCATTTTTGCTGCTAGAAAAAAAAATTAAAATTGAAAGTAGGTAGAAGACTACGGATGTATTTTAAAAAGTCAAAGAGGAACTTTTAGCATTTCAGTTTGGTTCATTTTTTTAAACCTTAAATTGTTTAGTATATTCCAAGAAACTAGAATTTCATTATTTATTACAGGATAACTTCATCAAATTTCAAGTTTTTGTTCTTTCTAAGGAAGCCATTGAGTCTACTGACAGCTTATTAGATTTTAAAATTGTTTTTCAAATAGAATTTTCCTTCCAAGAGGGATGATAAGCTGAATATATTCAGGGTCTAGACATTTTTTTAAAAATAGGATGAGGAAGATCTAGCACTACTAATTGATCTATGCAGATGTCATAATGATTATGGTCAAAGAAAAGTGGGACTGGAAGGGATTATCGCAATGCAGGAGGGCTCACAAGGATACCTGAAAGCATGTTACTCCTTCAGGGACTCTATTGGAGGTCTGAGAATATGTGAATACTTCTTTCATCACCTCCAACCATTCATTGAGTAGCAATCAAGCTTGGTTCAAATAATTCATCTCTCTGGGGATTATCCAAAATCTAATATCTTTAAAAAGGGTAAAGGTTCTGATTTATAATAATATGATATATTTTTATTATAGTTATTGTATTAATTATATACACTATATATTATAATATATATTAATATTATTGTATAATATGTTATTATATATATATAAAGATCAGTAACCAATAATAGCTACAAAAGAAATATTCTCTTTCCCTTGAGTAATTACAGTATAAGATGAATTAAAATGCCAATTAAAAAGTTGATTTGAATATCTATTTCTCTATTGGTATCACTTAGTACTGATTATTTTGGACTATACTACAGAGTAAGGGGTGGGAGGAGGGAAGGGGGAATAAACACCCTCAAATTATATTTATTCACTATGAATCATCTGGTGAGCCATAAAAATTCAAACAAAATTAATCTAATTTTAGCTTCACTGCTAAATAGTCAGATAAATGTCTGGATATTGCACCTTCCATATTAATACTATGCTAAGAATTGTTTGGTTGCTATTTTGTGGAGCTCAAGTATAACCGTTCCAAAAGTTAAATACAGCTCTGTATTCTTCTGCTATTGTTCTCTTTTTTGACTAGCTTATTCTTATGAGTTAAAAAGAAGCAGAGAGGAATAGTAATGTGGATCCTGGTAGTATCATATCACTGCCTCAAGTCACATTGCTAGTCTATAAGCCTCTTAATATGAGGCAAGAATGTTAACTTTTAATAGAAATAATGAACTTAATTCTCCTTTTAAGATCTTAATCTGGGATCCATGACTTTTAAAAAAATGACATATATTTTATTCTGTATTTAAAAACATTATTTTGAGAACGGGTTCATGAATATCCTTGGATTGCTAAAGGATTCTAAGACACCAAAATGGATAAAAACTTTTGTTTTAATGGGGAAAAATAAGGCTTCCTTCCTAGGTTAGAAATTCAATCATCCCTTAATTAGTATTAAGCCTGTGTGTTAACCCTTCAAGTTATTAGCTAGTTAATTAGAGTCAATTTATATTACTCAAAATAATGATGTAAATAATTATCAAGCAGCCAGAAAGTAAGAGGAGAAAAACATGGTTCGACATGCTTAATTTATAACAAGATAAGTGTGCAACATATTTGACACTGATTTGTAAGCAGGGAAAAGTTATCCTTTTATGATTTCTTCATGTAAACATGAAAGGAAGAAAGTAAATTTGAGGAGATAGAACTTAAATATATTTCAGTAAATCTAGGCTTAATTGTTATCTGCTGCTATATCTATAAGTTTCAATCTATAAGTTGTGAGTTCTCTTGGGAGCAGATGATAGTATCCATAGGAAAGTCAAAGTGTGGACTAGAAGAACAGGCTTCAAGAAATATAGTAAATGATCTGTTCTTCAATATGAAACCTATTAGACAGGATCTTTCTTCCCATATGTAAAATGTTGGCCTCCAAAGATCAGATCATCATTTACTGTCAATTTGGTGTGAGATGGAAAAAAAATTGTTGATTCTTCTACATATGATGTGAATAAATATTTGGCAGCAAAAAAAGAAAAAGTGAGCTGTGTGAGATTTCTTTCTGAACATATTGCCAGATTAACTTGGAAAACAGAGTACCCTCCCTGGTCTGAAGAAAATCAACAGAAAATGGAAATTTGGCCCTTTAAGAAGAAAACTCATTAGCCTAATATGACCGGAAGTAGCCACTTAACCAACTTCTAGCTGTGTTACCTTGGAGACATTCTCCTCACCGAGAAGAAGTTCATGAGGCAATTATTTTAAGATGCAATTTTTTTCCTAATAAGGATAATTATCTCCAAATAATCAAAGTGACTAAGTTCTTATGAGCAGAACATTCACAAACATCTACAATTACAGACATAAGCTGACCTTTCCACAGTTAGCATAACATGATTTCTTGCTGCCTCAAAACTCTGGCTTTCATTAAAGGTATTAGTGAGGCAACAGCATCTTTGTTAGGACAGTTTAACAGTGATATTTTTTTTTTCATATTACGGGCAGAATGTGGCTGCATTCTTCTAGTTCTGGCGAGACTTTACTGAATGTTTCTATGACTTGAAAAACTTGGAGAAGAGCTATTTCTGAAGAGTACATCTAAAATCCAGGCAACACAATACTAACAACATCTGATGTTTCTTATACTGGTCGCTGAGTGTTGATGACTACAAGTTAAATGACCATTTCTGTTTCAGACACAATTATAGGCATGGCATCTGAAATAGTGGGTTTCCATGTAAAATTATATATATTAAAATAAAATAATTAGGAGGGAGGTTTTTTGGTTTGTTTGTTTACTGAGGCAATTGGGGTTAAGTGACTTGCCCAGGGTCACACAGCTAGGAAGTGCTAAGTGTCTGAGATCAAATTTGAACTCAGGTCCTCCTGACTTCTAGGGTGGAGGGAGTTTGGTTTTTTGTTTTTGTTTTTGTTTTTTGTGGCACATTTTGTCAATGAATTAGCTTGAGTGTTTACATATAGATTACTTAGTGTATGAAAAAGCTATTGTTCTACTTTGAAAACATCTTATATACTTTATATATACAAATGAATTTAATTTCTAAATTAAATATATTCATGCATAATATTTTATAAACATATATATGTTTTATTTAATTATTTCAAAGGGAAAGGGACCATTTAAGAAAAAACTAAGTCTGAAAGAGGCCAGGCTATAAATTACAAGAAACTAGCACAGGTAAATACAAGTCACTCACTTCATTTGTCAATAAGCATTTATTAAGCACTAAATACTGTGCTAAATGTTAGGAATAAAAAGAAAGGCAAAAATTCAGTCCCTAACTTCATGGAGCTCACAGTTTCATGGAGACAATTCAAAAGAAACCATATGACCACTCATCCTTAACTATGACTTCTCAGGGAAGAGGTGAAAAAGACAAGTCCTTAAGTTGCTAATTAAACCCTAATGGAACCATCATAAAAGATTTAATAATTCCCTGTGGGCAGAGAATGTTTTTGGAATTTCTTTGTATGTCCAGCTCATAGTACTGTGCCTATAACATATTAGGTGTTTAATAAATACTTATTTACTTCATAAATATTTATTGAATACCCACTATGTATAAGGCAATGCATTATGTATGAAGTTTTGTGTGTTATTCATGCCAGGGACATACTTGTATGGATGGAGTGCACTTTCATTAGCTATTTTCCACCTCTAGACCTGCCTTCAAAAAAAAATTAATGGAACAAAAAGTTAAAATCCTTTATTCTTAAAAGAAATATAAAAAGATCCCTAGATTTGGAGCCATTTGACTTGAATTTGATACCTATCTCTCCTACTTACTATCTGAATGTCCAGATCCTCATGGACAGCATATTAACTTAGAAAGACACATATTTACATTATCTGTGTTCTATTGTATTTTATTTTTTCCCAATTACATTTAATCTGGCTCAATTTGTGCTTGGAAGAGTTATACAAATATCTAACATTTCTTTTCTAGGAAATAATAATACTATGAATTGCAGAGAAGGTGGAGACCTGCATTGCTAGAAATCCTTTCCTGAATGAAGGGTTCCTTTTATCAGTGAAATTGAAGGTCTAGTCTCTGTCTTGTTTCTCTAAAGTAAGCAAGTAAGTAGCCAATGAATTAGTGAGAAGCCACCTAATCACATTTCTTTGAATTTTGCTATAAATGATTTATCATTTTCTACATAATATACTGCTTAAAAAAGAAATTAAAATGTAGTAGTATAGTAATTTTATTTGTATACAAAAGCCTTGACTTTTTTTTTTTGCCTTTTTACATCCCCAATGATTTAGGAAATGCTAATTACATTTCTAAAATCTGAGTCTTATTATTCAGACATATAAGAATTATTTCTATTTAAACTGAAGGTTTAAAGTGCCCACAAGTCCAGCCTCTAGTGTTAACTTACTGATAACTAGTCACATTTTTGACGTAATGCCTAGGAGGAAATAAATGACTTTATATATCTTAGCTTCAAAAACCAAAATCTATAAGGTAATGGAAAATATCCATGTCCATGTCTGGAAATTCAATTTTTAGAAAGAGAATATCCTATTTTTGTTCCCTCAGTTTTCCAGACAATTCAAAAAGCAAGTCAGAGCTTAAGAAAACTAATGAGAATATCTGCATTTTCTTGAAAAAGATGTTATCTTCTGTTTAAAAGAATGGACATCAGTCTAAACTAGGAATAGAAGAAAGCAATGGAGTCATCCTATTTTTCTTTAATAATACTGATATAAAACCAAAGTCTTCATATTTCATCTTAAAAAAATTCATGATATATCACTCTTACCAAAGAATAAAATGAGGTAATTTTATTGTTTCATGAATATATAATATTCTGCCTTTTCAAGGGTTATTAAAATAGTACAGTAGAGACAATGTATTAGTCTAGTTGTTGTGTTGATCAAATAGTTACAGTTAACCAGATCCAGCTGCAGGTAATGCAAGAGAGTGCCAGGTTACTGACAGCCTATATGCAAGTCATTTTTAGAGAATGTTCAAAATAAGAATAATTGTCTTAATATAGGTTAACACATCTCTTCTACCTATGGATATAGTACATCACAAGGAGAATCGTATCTCTCATCTATGTCTTAAGGATAACAGGGAAGATGGAAATAAGAAATGCAGGGAAGCAATGAAAATTACCAGAAGTCCTTTCAGATGAGTTTTCATCTCATGTGAGGCTACTACTTATGCTTAGTATGCAATGCCACTTTCTCAAAATGGACATTCCCTCTTAGTTTGGAACTTGGAGTTCCCAGGCTGCTGGACACAAAAGGAATGGATTATTGGGCAATAAAGTAATTCATAACATTCCCCATTTCTTCATAATGTAACAAGTCATATAAGTAAATATCTCAATATACTAAGTCTGTATCACATTTCTTGCAATTGTGTTGAAATGTCAAATCTTGGTGATAACCAATGCATTATTCATGTGTGATTTCCTTTTTATTCAATACTAATATTTGAAGGAGTGATTAATTCTTTGAAACCAAGTCTTTCTTTTAGATGGCAAAAGCCATCTAAATTTTTTAACTTATAGTAATTAGAAAGATAGGCAGATATAGATTATATAATCATACAAGATTTGTATATGTTATAGAACTTTAATTAGCAAAGATCATTTTTTCCACTGGCAAAAATGTTACATATGGAATGGGAAATTTCTCTCAAAATTTTAACAAGGGTCACATTTCTGGACCAATAATCATTTAGCCAACAAAAAAAATATATACTGCAACAAGCCTTATTTCTTCAGAAATCCTCCTCCCCATCCAAGCAGATCTGTATTCTTAGAAAACATGTTTTTGTTCAAAACTGAAAATATTAAGTTCTCTCTCAACTGCAATATATTCATGTAACAAAATACAAATCCACCCCCTGCCTTTAAATTTAACAGGAAATCAAACTAATTTATCTAGTTCACTCAAAACATAAATCCCCTTTCTTGCTTAAATGAATTCTTGAAAATTCAAATAAGCATAAAGTATTTGAAAAACTAAGGGCTATCTGAGGGGAAAGAGTACAAATGGAGAAGGCTGAATTTAATGATGTTAAATAACTTCACATACTAGAGAACTCACATGACATCAACATTTTTTAGGTATAATATTGTAGATTAGGGAGGAAGGGAATGAGAAGGGGATCAAATAAAGAAAATAAATTTACAGAGACAAAGAGGGAAATGAAGATGTGAGAATCAGGAAAGGAATAGAAATGACAGAGGAAGAGAACAGAGCACCAGTAGAAGTAAGGAGAAAAGAAAGAGAAGGAAGGAAAGAGAAAGAGAATGAAGAAAAAAAGAAGTGAGGAAAGAAAAGAGGCACTCATTTTATGACTAGGAAAATTCTCTCTTAATTATATATCTCTTAAAAATGCTCTAATCCCTAAGCTAAAAGCTTCATAAGTAAAAAACAAAACCCTCTTCTAAAAACAAAAGAAACATACTGTAGAATAAACGTAAATTTCTAGGGGAAAAAATTCTTACAAGACAAATAGAATAGTTTAGACAGAAGTCTTTTCCCTTAAGACCTTTTTTTTTAATTCCTTCATCCACATATATTTATAAAGTACTTAATATGTGGAAAGCTATGTGCTATGTACTTGTAGTTAAAAGATAAAAATGACTGTTTCTGAACTAAAATAGATTACATTATATTTGAGGGGGGGATGAGGGAAGATCAATTAGTATGAATTAGAATATAAGGATATCTGATGAAGGCAAAAGAGATCTAGATAAAGTATTCTAGGAAATTGTCAAAAAGAAGAGAATACTTTTAAAAGCATTTTTTTTAGTCTCTGAGTTCATATCTATACAATGTTGGAATTTTTCAAAGACTAATTTGCCCGTTTGTAGAGAATCTTATTTATTTATTGGCCAGATGTTCCATTTGAAAGAATATTGTATTTGGACTCCAAGGATTTTGATTAAAATCCTTACTCTAATTATTTGTATGACTTTGAACCAGTCTTTTAAAGTCTCTCCAAAATGAAAAGGTTAAGGTCAATGACCTCTGTCATGCTTTTCGATTGTAAATCTGTAATTCTAATCTAACACACCATTTGATTTCAGTGATCTGCTTCTAGATGAATTATGATACTTTTGTCATTGCCAATTACACTCTTCTTAATCCTATCTTCTTTCTGGGTTCTCCTCATATCAGTCTTACTGCTCCATTTTGATCTTGTTGGATCTTCATCTGGGTTGCACTAACTACAGGTGTTCCCTGATGTTCTGTCCTTTTTTATTTCTCTATATATTTCTTTTGGCAGTCTCATTAACTTCTGTGAATTCAGTGATCATGATCATATCTATAAGGATGATTCTCACATCTATTTTGTCCCGCTCTTATCACTCCTAAATTCCTAAATCTCAAATTTTCAACTGCCTATTATACATTTTGAGTTTCTTATCTAATAGACCCTAAACTCAGTGTGCCTAAAATTGAATTCATCATTTCCCCCAAACTCTGTCCTCTTCCTAGCTTCCCCTTAACTGTTGAAGACATCTACTTCTCAAACTTCCAGGTTTATAACCTACACGTCAGTCATCCTTGACTCCTCATTCTCTCTCATGTCTATATTAACAACTCCTCTTAATTCCACCTTTCCAACATCTCTTATATTTTCTGCCTCTGATAGGCATTGCTTGTTGACTGACTAAATTAAATAGGTTTTCCCCAGGGTATAATAACCCATGCTTTTGCTCCATGAACACAAAGCTTCTCTCCAAACCTTCCATAAATTGCACCGATGTTGGTGCTGAAAGAATTTTCACCATGGTTTTTTTTTTTTTTTACCAAATTAAGTAATTCATGACCCAAGCTGTATATGTCACAGTAATCATTTTTGGTGTATCATAGAGTAGAATATTTGCTTTTCAGGAAAAAGACAGAATTCATGAAGTGTCTTTTCAAGTATATGTATGTAAAAATTATGAGTTTATATTCAGTGTTTCTGTTTCATTTAAAATTGTACCTTGCAATTAGACTTATTTGATATTAAGACAGGTCTAAATCATATTTTATTAAAAAAATGTAACTTCAGCCACTTGAAATTTTAGTTGCTTTTTTAAGCCAGAAAATATTTGAATTACTATTCTCATATTAGCAAAATAAATAAGGGATTCTTTGGTTGTGTCTGTGTGTGTGCATACACATGCCTTTTCTCCAAAAGAATCCAAAGCACACTGTACTTAGAGTATTATTTTGCACTTAGATTTTTTTTCAAACATTTTACCCTCAAAGTTGAAGCTTCATCCAAATCTGCTAACCTCAAGTGAAATAAATCTGTGAAACATCTCCAATCTGTACGTTGTACTGATGGCCTTGTGCATGTCTGGGTTGCATTCAAGGCTCTCTTTCAGTAGAGATTCAGAATTGCTTCACTGGCCAATCAGCTTAATAATGTCCAAACCCTCTGGGAGACAGATTTGGATGAATTCCTTCCTGTTACAAACTAGCCTTGAATCCAAATGTGGTAACAACCGTGCTACAGCCAAAAGCCATCCATTACACTCACCTTGGAGCTGGCGGCCCTTGTACAAATCCTTTGTTTTGGTTGGGTGAGCCCTGGCTGTGTTATCACATTTCGGCTGCTCATACCTACAAGAGGGGAGAAATGGGGGTGGAGGAGTCAATAAAGAAAAAAAAACAGTTCAGAGTTTGAAATATGCCTTCATCTAGGCCTCACATGATCACACTTAAAGTATACACTTATTTGGCTCTCAGCACATGCTATGACACTAGCTTCTCATATTACAGTACCCATGATTTATTACCTGAATTCTTTGGAGAAAATTTAATTGTGGTAAGCCTGTTGAACCCAGAGAGCAAGAAGGCAGTACACAGTCTACTGCTCTTGGCAATACTTTGAAACCCAGTGTCTCACTAAAGATTGGGTATTATATTCAGAACACCTTCCTCCCATATTATTTTAAGAGGATTTGGCATTTGCTCTCTATTTCTTAGATTTGATACCTCACCATAATGGACAGATTTATAACAATAAATGATGTGGCTCCATGAGTGGAAATGTAAGAAATAAGAAATGTGATGAGGGTGGTGTCCTTCCATTCACTCTGAATATGCCATACACATACATAATTGTTTGCATGCTGTCTCTCTCATTAGAATGTGAGCTCCTTTGAGATCAAGGACTGTTTGTACCTTTACTTGTATATCTTTGCATTTAGCACAGTGTCTGGCACATAGTAAGTACTTCATATTTTTTAACTGACTGGTGGAGTGGAAAAAAAAGAGATAAATTTTAATTCTTCATACTGGTAGCATGAAATTCCAAGGTTTATACTCATTACAGACATGATGAAATGGAAATAGGCTTTTAGAGACCTTAGAGACCTTACAGGTTTTTGATCATGAGGATCTAGAAAGAATTAATATACAGTTTCCTTGGTGCTGATCATTATTGTGTTATTAGAGTAGGCATGAGAAGCACAGTTTTACTCTTAAAATTGAACTTTCATCCAAATCTGCTAACCTCAAGTGAAATAAATCTGTGAAACATCTCTAATCCTGTATATTTTACTGATGGCCTCATGCATGTCTAGGTTGGCTCTCCTATTGACTTGATAATTAGGTCCTATTTTTTTAGATACCATTTATTTCCTCTATTATTTATAGCTCACCGGACCATAACAATCTATAACAATTCATAGCTGGGATGTTGAAATGTGATTTCTGATGTTACCTTTCTCATTGTCCTGATTTACATTGGGCACTTGTATAGTGTATAAGAGGTTTTACTCCACTAGGGATCATCTTAAGTTTATATTACTACATAAAGTTCTTTTCCACTATATCATAGGAAAGGAAAATAATCTTCTTTCCTAAGGGGTTGCCTTTAAGTGTTCTTACATCCCCATGATAATTCAGGCCAATTCTATGAGGGACTCCTTCTGTGGATTGTGATGTAATGAATGAAATTTGCTCACTGTCTCCCTTTCCTTCACACTCTGAATGGCTTCTTTGATAGTAGAAAACATAACAGCCATTCATTTAGTCCAACTTTGTGAGAAATAATTTAATATGCCTTTTGGAAATGTTAGTTTTGAAATTAAAGACTCCCTGACACACTCAAGCAAACATCTAAGCTATCAAATTTTAATCAAAAGCCCATTAACTTATATCCTTTTGAAATCTGGTAATGTTCAATACTGTAAGACAGAGAAACATATCCATGATGTGAAAATTGTATGTATAAATGCACTTCTTACCAAAGTGCTTTCTGTTCCTATTAGAATACTAAGACATACAGCGAACAGGGGAAAAAAAGTTCACCAAGAAGCTATATAAAAGAAGCTAATCATTAAAGAGGATACTAGGTTTCTACACCTTCTTACCCATATTTAATTTTCTGTGAGCTCTAGACAGTCTCAAAATTGAAAAGCTCAATTAGAAGCAAGAAGGAGAGGCAAGAAAGGAGGGGGATAAGTACCAGTTGGGGACAGATTGTATATTCATATTGAATCTTGCTCCCCATGACCAGCTATGAGATTCAGACTTGCTTCACAATGAACAATCCAAGAAATGTGAGCTACAAAAGGACAGGAGGTTGCCATTACTATAGACAGATGACTAATTAATGAGGTGGAATGATGCCTAGAAAGCACTAATGATGGAATTCCCAAGGGAGGCCAAATCACTCCAGTACCTTGAAAAAGCATCTTCTCACAAGCCCACATCAAAGAAAAATACTGAAGTATTATATGCTATTACATAGCTTTGAAAAATAAAAGCACTGATATCAAATAGGTATGAGGATGCCATTGTGGTTCATGGGTGTCCATTACTTTTAATATTTGGATGGCTGATAGGGAGAGAGGTCGCAATAATCTCGATCTTTTTATTGTGAATGTCTTAAATTAGACGATCTGTGGATTGGAACTTAGCCATCCATTCATAATACTTCTGGCACTTTTCCAAGTATAGTGACAGGAAAAACTTATGAGTAAACTGTAACACTGATGTCCAGGTATGTAAAGTTGCATTTCTAAGCTGTCTATTTAATTGCCTAATTAAATCCTGCCTTTGGTTAAAAAATTATCAAGGAATTGCTATAAGCAAATGTGGTGCCCACCCCCCTCAAATATAGTCCATGGTTATTTTGACTTATAGAATAGAAACTCAAAATTGAATTCCCCTCACCCACCTCATTTCTTGCTTTTATTTTAGCCTATTTGTACATGACAAAGTGAAAATTTCTGGACTATCCAGTTGCCCATCAGATACCATGCTTTCTGCCAAGGTACAATGCAATTTCATGCTTAGGAGACTATGCATTCTTCACAAGTGAGAAAGGCACCCTATGGAATCAGGAATAGAAGCTGCTTTGATCAAGAGGTTAGAATGGTTGGGATCCTGATAGCTGATGGATGAACTCTTCCATCAGCCAAGAAAAGAGTGAAAGAGAAGTCTCTAAGTTTTACATGCTAATGTAGTAACTGGCAACCAGCCTGGTCCTTGATGAATTTGATACCCCACTTCAACAATTTTTCCTCTATAATTAGCATGCAGAACTGAAACTTTTTTTCTGTAAGTTCTACTCTCTAGTTCAAACAGAGTGGTATTACAGAGAAATTCTGTTCCTGGCCTTTAAGTAGTTTTGGAAAACATAACTAAAAGTCTTATTTCCCAACCAATAAATAATCAATCAAAAACATTTGCTAAGCACCTACTATGTTTGAAATATTGTGCTAAATGCTTTATGTGCTAAACACATAAAACACAAGCAAATTGGTAGGTGCTAAGGCCACTACCTTGGTTTCTTGGTCATCATTTTTTCACCTGGACATTTTGATTGGAAAAGAATGCTAGAATATACTTACTGCCTTAGAATTTTTTTATTCTTCATTTCTCTAGCATTTGACTTATAAAACAAAGAAAATATTTTTTCAATTCATTGTGTAGTAGAAAGAATGTTCTAAAGTCAAGGATTTGAGTTCAAATTCCAGCTATGTGACTTACTACCTGTGTGATTTTATCCAAATCACTTTATCTCCCTGACCATGCTTCTTCCTTATGAGAAGGTAAAACTAGGTGACCTCTCCAAACTCCTTCTTCTCTCTAAATTATATCATCTTAATTTTCCTCTCTCCTTATATGGAAGAAAAGAGAAAGCTGGCTTTCATGTTTTTAAGGTCTTACTGATATCCTTGTTTGATTTTGAACTTTTTCTTTAATTCAATTTATTAAGCACTATGCCCCACTAAGTCCTTAGAATTGAACTATGTATTTTTTATTCAAAGTCAAGTATATAATTGCCCCTATCCTCAAAGAAGTTGTACTCTAGGAAGAAGAAGGCATGTCCACAGATAAATAAATACAAAATACATGTAATATTATATAAGGTATTTTCCAAATAAGGAGAACAAAAACAACTGACTGTAGGGAGAAATCAGTAGGAAAGACAGAAATCTTCAGTCTATAACCAAAAGCCAAACCAAAAGGATAAGATGTCTTCATAATGTAGTTTTGTTTCATTTCCCCTGAGAATTCAAGAATGCTCATTTTGAAACTGGGAGAATACAGAATCAGAGGGAAACAGAAGGTAGACATAAGATAAAGCCAAAAAAGAATTCAAATTTGCTTAACCTATCTTAAAGCCGGTCAGTTGCCTTTCCTGATTGAAGGAAGCAAAGTGAAAAATATCCCAGCAATGAATAACATAGGAGAACAAGAAAGCTGTACTCAATGCGATATAGTAAACATATGGGCAGCAGTCAAATCAAATAAATCTGATTGTGAGACCAAAAAAAAAAATAAGGAAGAACAGCTTAAATCTAGCTGCTATAGAGAAACTATTTAGAAAATCAAATGTTCTTGCTTTTGGTTGACAAAGGGAGAATTCAGAGATGTTCCCTGAGTTAGCTGTAGTACAATGGGGGCAGGGGGAGGGTCCTCTGGTACTTTTCTATTCCTGAAAACTGGACACAGTATAGAGAGAAGAAAAAAAAAAGGATAGAAGAAAAAGGTTCTTGCTGAAAAATCATTATGTTTAGAGGTTCATTAGGGATAAGACTACAAATGCTGATCTCATATGTTCAGAACCAGTATCATGGTTGACGATTAGACAGCTCATGGATTTCCATTGCCTGAAGCCGATGATCTGTCAATAACATTTTACTTCTGCTATAGTAAATGTGTTTGCATAGTGCTCTTGCAGCTGGTCCAGTCTCAAGTGTATGAAACCATTACCTCCACTTTAATATACAGAAAACAAATTATATTTAAAAACACAGAAATATTGCTTCCTAGAGATGAAGGGTTTCTTAGAAAACTATTCCCCATATACATTATTGCACAGATAAAAACAACAACAAAATTAAAAAATATCATATACCAAAACATTAAAAGAAATGATGGTTGGACTGCAACTAGTTCCCATGATTCCCTTTCAAAAACAAAATAGCTTCTTTTGGAATGTGATATTCGCGCAGCCTGCATCTATTCTACACACTTCAGGGTTCTCTGTCATCTATCCAGTTTGGCCAAAATGAGCAAACTACATACTTCGATTAATAACATATTTATAAGGATATTTTATTCCTTTATTGTTTCCAAGGCAGTGGTTCCATGGAGACTGCTGAAATGGGCTGAAGAGGTAGTCAAGACTGCAGATTGTTTGGGGTTGAGCCTTATAAAACATTATCAGCTGGCTATCTGTACTGCTGACTTATAAGAATCTGTGCTGACTTGCTTCCAGCTTCAACCTCCTAAGTATCATATTTAAATATTTTGAGGATCTGGAATTTTTCATCAATATGGCTGTGTCTTTCTGCCACAACCATTCCTGTGCTAACTGTAGTCTCTTCCACATATTAGTAGTTAAGTTTATAAAGTACTCAGGCCAAAAATACTAGTCCCTATCTACTGACCATCTAGTAAAGAGTGAACCTGGTCCTCGGATGAAAGCAATATGACCTGTTAACTAGAGTTATTAGTTTACTAAGGATAATTAGAGCATCTATGCTACTAGGGTAGCCTTTGAGTGCTTAGCATCACTTCCAAACTACAGTGAGGCATTTAGACAGGATCTTAATTGGGTCAACACACTATTGTTGTTTGTCCTTCATTCTTGAAAACATGATATTAGGGAGGTGATGCCATGACTTGAAAATGAGTTGGATTTAAGGCTATGCAAAGTCACTAGCCTCACTTGCTCCCTTAGAGCCATCTATCTGGTCCAGTAGCAAGATATAGATCGAAACTACTGGGAATGGCTCTAGATGCAGGGGGAGACCTTGACCTTTTTAAGTTAAGGTCTTTAACAGGTCTCAGTTTGACTGAGGCAACACACATTTTTTTGTTGTTGTTGTTGTTGTTGTTGTTTTTAGTTTGCTTTAAAATGTTTATTGTAGGGGCAGCTAGGTGGCACAGTGGTTAGAGCACCAGCGCTGAAGTCAGGAGGACCTGAGTTCAAATCTGGTCTCAGACACTTAACATTCCCTAGCTGTGTGACCCTGGGCAAGTCACTTAACCCCAATTGCCTCAGCAAAAAGCAAAAAGAAATAAAGAAATAAAAGAAATAAAAATAAATAAAATGTTTATTTTAATTTTTTTAAATAGAATTTCTAACTTTTTTATTTTTAATTTTTTCTGTGATACAGCAAATTTGAAAATATGTTTTGCATTATTTTACATATATAATTGACATCCTATATTTCCATTTATTTTTTTTTCATAAAGCTTTTTATTTACAAAACATATGAGTGATTTTTCTACATTGACCTTTGCAAAAACTTTTTTTTTCCCAAGCTTTTCCCCTCCTTCCCCCCACCCCCCAACCCTGGATGACAGGTAATCTAATACATGCTAAATAGGATAAATTATATGACAAATACAATATATGTATACATATCTATACAGTTATCTTACTGCATAAGAAACATCAGATCTAGAAAGAGAAGAAGAAAAAACAACCTAAGAAGGAAAACAAAATGCATGGAGATATTCACAGAAAGCATAAGTTAAAATGCTGTGTTGTGGTCCGCACTCAGTTCCTACAGGCCTCTCTCTAGATGTATATGACTATCTTCATCGCTGAACAATATGAACTGGTTTGAATCACATCATTGCTGAAGAGAACCATGTCCATCAGAATTGATCATCATATAGTCTTGTTGCTGTGTATAATGTTCTCCTGGTTCTGCTGATTTCACTCAGCATCAGTTCATGCAAGTCTCTCCAGGCCTCTCTGAAATCCTCCTGTTGGTCGTTTCTTACAGAGCAATAATATTCCATAACATTCATATACCATAATTTATTCAGCCATTCTCCAATTGATGGGCATCCTTTCAATTTCCAGTTTTTTGCCACTACAAAAAGGGCTGCCACAAACATTTTTGCACATGTGGGTCCCTTTCCCTCCTTTAAAATCTCTTTGGGATACAGGCCCAGTAGAAACACTGCTGGGTCAAATGGTATGCACAGTTTGATAACTTTTTGAGCATAGTTCCAAATTGCTCTCCAGAATGGTTGGATCTGTTCACAGTTCCACCAACAATGTATTAGTGTCCCAGTTTTCCCACATCCCCTCCAACAGTTATCATTATCATTTCCTGTCATTTTAGCCAATCTGACAGGTGTGTAGTGGTATCTCAGAGTTGTCTTAATTTGCATTTCTCTGATCAATAGTGACTTGGAGCACCTTTTCATGTGACCAGAAATAGTTTCAATTTCTTCATCTGAAAATTGTCTGTTCATATCTTTTGACCATTTATCAATTGGAGAATGGCTTGAATTCTTATATATTTGAGTCAATTCTCGATATATTTTAGAATTGAGGCCTTTATCAGAACCTTTGGATGTGAAAATATTTTCCCAGTTTATTGCTACCCTTCTAATCTTGTCTGCATTCATTTTGTTTGTACAAAAACTTTTCAACTTGATATAGTCAAACTTGTCTATTTTGTGATTAATGATGACCTCTAGTTCTTCTTTGGTCACAAATTCCTTCCACCTCCACAGGTCTGAGAGGTAAACCATCCTACATTGTTCTAATTTGTTTATAATATCATTCTTTATACCTAGATCATGAATCCATTTTGACCTTATCTTG
>JAJPUD010003384.1:88913-130315 GCA_023553655.1 Myrmecobius fasciatus | reverse complement strand
TGAAACTATTTCCGGTCACATGAAAAGGTGCTCCAAGTCACTATTGATCAGAGAAATGCAAATTAAGACAACTCTGAGATACCACTACACACCTGTCAGATTGGCTAAAATGACAGGAAATGATAATGATAACTGTTGGAGGGGATGTGGGAAAACTGGGACACTAATACATTGTTGGTGGAACTGTGAACAGATCCAACCATTCTGGAGAGCAATTTGGAACTATGCTCAAAAAGTTATCAAACTGTGCATACCATTTGACCCAGCAGTATTTCTACTGGGCTTTTATCCTAAAGAGATTTTAAAGGAGGGAAAGGGACCCACATGTGCAAAAATGTTTGTGGCAGCACTTTTTGTAGTGGCAAAAAACTGGAAATTGAAAGGATGCCCATCAATTGGAGAATGGCTGAATAAATTATGGTATATGAATGTTATGGAATATTATTGCTCTGTAAGAAACGACCAACAGGAGGATTTCAGAGAGGCCTGGAGAGACTTGCATGAACTGATGCTGAGTGAAATCAGCAGAACCAGGAGAACATTACACACAGCAACAAGACTATATGATGATCAATTTTGATGGACATGGTTCTCTTCAACAATGATGTGATTCAAACCAGTTCCTATTGTTCAGCAATGAAGATAGTCATATACATCCAGAGAGACGCCTATGGGAACTGAGTGTGAACCACAACATAGCATTTTAACGCTTTCTGTGAATATTTCCATGCATTTTGTTTTCCTTCTTAGGTTGTTTTTTCTTCTTCTCTTTCTAGATCTGATGTTTCTTGTGCAGTAAGATAACTGTATAGATATGTATACATATATTGTATTTGTCATATAATTTATCCTACTTAGCATGTATTAGATTACCTGTCATCTAGGGGTGGGGGGTGGGGGGAAGGAGGGGAAAAGCTTGGGGAAAAAAAGTTTTTGCAAAGGTCAATGTAGAAAAATCACTCATATGTTTTGTAAATAAAAAGCATTATAATAAAAAAAGAAGAATGAAGCATTCATAGAGCACCTATGTATAAAAAACCATTTTACTGACCTTTGAACTTAGATGGTTTGCTTATCAGATTCACAATGATGTAAAGATGAAGGGATCATTAACACACTGACTGACAGAACTAAAACTTAGAAGGATTATATAAAACAAGAACATTGAGCCAAAACTATCAACATGAAATTTAGGAGGGATAAATGTAAATCCTTACATTTGAATAGTTTTCATGCTTGGTTTGAGTCAACAATTAGTCTTGAGAAGGCAGTTAAGAATGCTAAACTGTATTATAAGAACTGGGATTGTTTAGCCTGGAAAAGGCAAGAACAGAAGAGATATGATAGGTATCTTTAAGTACCTGAAACATTGTCCTGTGTAAGGGGTATTAGAACTGTTTTTCTGGGTCCCATAAAGTACATTTAGTAGCAATACATGGAAATAGGGAAGAAGCCGATTTTGGCTTGCTTTGTGACCCTCTCCCAAATTTCCCTGTTTTTGTAGAGGGAATAGTGATCCTTTTTTGTCACTCAAGTTAACAATTTCTCAGTCATCCTCAGTTCCTCACTCTCCCTTTCTTCACATATCCAGTTTGTTGCTGAGCCACACACTCCTACAATATTCCTCACATAAGCCCCTTCATTTCCATTCATCCAGCATCTTAGTTCAGTTCCTCATCATCTCTTGCCAGGATTATTCCAGCAATTTTCCTATTGATATCCCTATCTTAAGTTTTTTCTCCCTCAAATCTCCCCTCCAGCAGCTGCCCAAATCATAGCTCCATTTATCCTCTTAGAAAGTTATCTGGATACCAAAAGATTAAGTGCTTTGTCCAGGATTACAGAGTCAGTATGTGCTTTACATCTATGAGAGATTAAGAAGAATGATGCATTCACAGAGCACCTATTTGTACAAGTCACTTCACTTAATCTTGCTTATCAGATTTGCCTAATCAGATATCAGTTACACTTTGACCAATTGCTAAAACTTACATTCTTCTGACTTCAAGGCCATCTCTATATGTCATGCAATATAAAGGTTATATAATTCAGCTGTTATTATATAATAATAGTGATGCCTTTACTTTATAACTGCTTGAAAAAAAAATTTAATATCACAATCTTTTACCTTGTGGATGTACCAGGAATGGGGCGCCCTGTGTCTACTAGGACACACCAGCAATATCCTGTGGAGGGATGACACTGCACAGGTTTGTAGAGACCACCATGAGCACACTCAGGAATAACCACATTGTCATTTTTAGGCTGTTTGGCTTCTTCTAATGCAGACTGATGTTCTTGATCGCATGATGATGCTAAAGTAAACAAGAAAATGAACACAGAATTAACTTCACAGACATGTAAACAGTAGGTACATAGCACACAGGAAGGAAGATAGAGGAAAGTAATATGAAAAACGAGGTGATTTCAAGTACAGAAAAGAGACCCTTAGACATATGGTCCATAAGCAAAAATATGACTACTATTTATTTGTTCAATTAACATAAGTATCTTCTTTGTGAATGGTAACATGCTAAGCATTGGCATTCCAAATCTAATCCATGTCAATGGTATACACAATGAAGACCAAGCTATGGTTTGTAACCTGACCATCAAATATACTAGAATTATTGGTTCATCTATTTTGTATGCAGAGCAAAGATCTAGTCAACATAAAAGCCAGAACTAGAATGCCACTTCATTCTGGCAATTCCCATACTGGCATATACAACTTACAATATCAATAACTCTGTTGCTGAACTTTGAATAATATTCTATTGACCTACCATGGACCATTCCAAGAACTGACCGTGATAGCATGATGTAGTAGAGTGACTTACTAGAAGAAAACACACCTAGATTGTGACCTCTTCTCTGTGGTTAATTAACTCAATGACCTTGGTCATGTCACCCAACTTTTCTAGATTTCAGTTTCCTTACTAACAAATTAAAGCATTAGGCTAGACAATATCAGAGAAGCCTTTAATTGTAAAAGCCCATTTATGACCATAATTATATGAAAAGGTCTTCCATTACTAAAAGATTGCTAACTAGCCATAATTCTAAGATTACATAAATTTTAACATATATTTATGTATGTAGAATTTCTTAAATTACAAAATTCATTGACTATAAAAGGAAAAAAAATAACAAATAGAAAAAATAACAAATAAATTTCAATTTACAATATTTTAGGCTTAAAATATTTTCTGTGGAAGTTTAAACTAAGAAGGAACTATTGTTCCTACCATATTTTTTTTTTCTTTTTTTGCTAAGGCAATTGGGGTTAAGTGACTTGCCCAGAGTCACACAGCTAGGGAATGTTAAGTGTCTGGGACCAGATTTGAACTCAGGTACTCCTGACTTCAGGGCTGGTGCTCTATCCACTGCACCACCTAGCTGCCCCTTCCTACCATATTATTAACACACATAAGGAAAAAAACTCATGCAACAGTTCACAGTTTCATACATAATCCTATTTTCTGCCTTTTTATATTCAAAATTTCATGTTTTAATATGTTATGAGCATAATGAAAAGAAAAAAAAACCAAACCTGTGAAGTAAAAGTCATTCAATGAATTTCTTTAGCTCTTTTTGGGAGGTAATAATGGATTCAATTCAATCTTTAGGTCTAGGATGAACTATCTATCCCTCACATTAATCTTCTTCATGTTTTCTGTTTCAACCAAAGTGTTCCACAAACTTAGTAAGTCATTTCCCTGCATATTTTCTACATCAGGAATGAACTTTTTACTCATCTTAGTCTTTTGGCAATCCTGATACTTTCAAAGCTCCACTCAAATGGTGGAGTTCCTCCATAAGAACTTCATTGCCTCTCTCCTTTGTCTCCATACCTCCTACCTTGCTAGTTAGTATGTATTAAATACTTATTCAGTTGAATGATATTTATTAGACATGTAGGGGAAAGGGTCTTCCCTCATATTTTTTATTCTATGATTCATTCAGTATATGCCCAGATCACATCAATTGTACCCTCTGTGCTGCCTGCATTACTATTCTTGCTTAGGTAATGTTATTATTAATATTGTTATTGATAATGTTAAGGAGCCTTTTTATTTAACTCTTTCTAATTTTTTTAAATATTTTAAGGTTATTTGAGTACTGCAAAAATGTTACCGATTTATGGTCATTGATGCTGATGATCTAGCAATAGAATGTAGATCATAGATCATAGAAGATTATTGATGGAAGGAATCTTACATATCATGTAGTCCAATATTGACATTTGGGGTATGAGAAAGTTGAGGTCAAGTCACTTGCCTAAAGTGACAAGGATAATAAATAGCAGAGTTGGAGTTTGAGTTCATGTCTATTCATACCAAATTTATTGCTCTTTCAAATCAATCAAGAACAATTTATTAAATATCTATGTGCTAAGACACTCTGCTAGAGTGAGGAAAACATAATGTTCCCTACCCTCAAGGAGTTTACATTCTATTAGGGAAGATAACACATCCCTATACATACACACCCATATTTATAAAATAGATAGAGGTGATTTTTGTTTGATGGGGAGGACAGGATATAAGTAGCTTGGAAGACTAGGGAGTACTGGAACTGAGTTTTGAAGGCCACTAGCAATTCTAAGGGGCAGAGGTAAGTGATGAGGGCCTTCCCATCATGGAGATCAGCCATTGTAATAGTGGAGAAATAGGAAATACAAAATATATTTCCTAAGCCCTTACTTTAAACACCTGGCAACCACAGATAGCATAGACATTATGTGAAACTCACAGGCACCTTCCTCCACTCCAATGCTACTTCCTCCAATAAAAATATTAGTTTAGAAGGATGTCTCTTCAGTTTGAAATGAATCTCTTTAAAGAGTAGTTTCCTCAAGTATAATGAATTATTCATAACTGATTATTAAACAGAGAGACAGACCAACATATACAAAGTAACTGCAAATCTAGCAGAAATAACTTTTTATGTAATTCAATGAAAAAAATTATCTGGACTTATCAAAGTCATTTTACATGGAGCTTTCCAGAAAAACCCTTCACTACATAAAATGAGGTAAACAATGTTTTTCCATTTACTTTACCCTTATGTTTATAGTTAGAGGAAGCCATAGTGTAGTGAATAGAGAGCTAGTCCTAAAGCCAAGAAGTCTTGGTTTCAAATCCTATTATCTAATGCACATTTGACTCTCTGACCTTGGGGGAAAAAAACACTGAATCTCTTAGTCCTATAACAATTCTCTAGGACTATAAAATGTAAAGAAAAAGACAAGTTGCATTGGTAGAAGGACTTTCTTTCTCTGAGAGTTTCCAATAACAGTGTAATCACTAGATCTGTTCCTATCTTTTTGTGTTTGTAGTTAGTTCACCTGGCTGGATTATACTGGTAAAACTAACATTCCCATCACCCACACCTACACACCTACATCCAGACATGTCCCCCCTTGCACATACAGATACCACATACACACACCTAACACAATGAGGGAAAGCTTTGGAAATCCCCAAAATACAACTATAAAAGCAACACAGTCTGGAACATACCAAAGGAAAGCAACTAAAAGTCAAAAAATGAACCTCTGTATGTTCAGTAGCTTTGTTCCCCACTAGCTGGTTCCCTCTCCTAGTTACTACCTTTCTCCTGTACCAGAAAGGGTAGATAATAGCCGGATCCCAATTCTTATCTCATAGAGGTTTTAAAAGGACAAGAAAAAGTGCCTGTTTAACTTATTTTTTGTGCAGTATTAGACTTTTGATAGTGATTATGGGTACTTTTAGTCAATCAATAAACATTTATTAATTATCTACTATGTGCCAGCCACTGTGTTGAAGTATGTGAAGAAAAGTTAATAAATAGTTCTGCTGTTAAGGAGTTCCACGTAGAAGATCACTTGCAGACTATTAGATACAAACATGATTACATATATATATATATGCATATATATATATAGGTTCAATAAGAAATAATCAACAGAGAGAAGTACTAAGTCAAATAAAGGTTTCTGCATAAGATGAGATATTAACTGAGAATTTAAGTTACACCAACCCTAGCATATGTTCTCATTATGACATGACTTTTAGTAATTCAAGAGTTGTATTAACACGAGGACTGGGAAATGTTTAATTTTCTTAACAAAGATTAAATATTATTTCTGGCTATGGCAGAATCAAAGAGTAGGTGAGGATTAGGTATTAGAAAAATGTATTTCATCTAAAAATCTTTAAGGAATAATAATAATAATATCATGTCTTTGTATAGCACTCTAAGGTTTTCCAAATACTGTACATGTTATCCCATTTAATACTCACAAAAGCCCTGTGAGTTAAATTTTATTATTATCCCCATTTTAAACATGAGGGAACTGAAGCTGAGACAATTTAAGTGACTTGACCATAGTCATACAGGTAGTAAGTATCTGAGGCAAGATTTAATTACAAGGCTAATACTCTATCCATTATACCACCATCTCTCTATCAGATGTAGAGATAGATAGAAAAGCCAGTTCAAATCCTAGAGTCATCAAAATTCCCCCTCCCCCAAAGCATGACAGTTCTATGTGGCTTAAAGTATAACTTAGGAAAAAAAATAGGTCAAGGATGAAGGATTTCTGACTTTTCCAAATCCTTTCAACCTCGACCCAGAATACTAACATTAATTTTGGCAAATAAAATTTCTATAACTAAGAAAACAATTTTATATTAAGAATAAAGAAGGGATTGTCTGAGACTATTTAAAAATTTTAGGAGTCAGTCTATGGAGCAATTCTGACCTGTTACCTTTTCATCATTTATTTATAATAAATTCTGAAATTAATTTATTATATCAGTTGAATTAGAATATGTATATATGTAGAATTTGGAGTTAGTAGGAATCTTAGAATTTGCCTAACCCAGTTCTTTATTTGTTGTTAGTCAGAAAGCATTTGAGTAAGTTAAGTGACTTAATGGATAAAGTAGTGGGCTTGGAATCAGGAAGTTCAAATCTCAGACATGTATTAGTTGTGTGATCCTGGGCAAGTCACTTAACCCTGTTTGTCTCAGTTGCTTTACCTGAAAAATGAGTTGAAAAAGGAAATGGTAAGTCATTCCAGTATTTTTGCCAAGAAAATTCCAAATGGGGAAATGAAGACAAGTTTGAAATGACTGAACAACAATTAATCCCATCTTTCACATGAATTCTTTCCCATATCCTCTTAATTCTAGAGTTTTTATTCTCTATATATCCTTTATAAGACCTATTTGTTCATGTTTGCTTGTTTAAGCAATTGAATTATAAGCTTTTTTAGGACAGAGATTGTTTTGTTTTGTCTTTTCTTTGCCTCTCCCCAGAGATTAACACAGTGTTGGTCATAGATCCGGTGCTTAAGAAATATGTACTGAATGTCTGATTGATATGGAGGGCAGTAAGATAGAAGAAGACTGAAAAAAGTGGAAATGGAGCAGGTTATGACTGGTTTTAAAGGTCAAAAAGAATACTTTAGATTTCATCTTGGAAATAATAGTGAGCCACTGGAATTTATTGAATATGTCATATATGGTCAGATCTGTATTTTAGAATTTGCAAATATACCCATTTTTCAAATCTTAAGCCTTATTTCCAATAATTAAAAAAGAACTATTGTATTTCTTACACAATCATACTCATTTTCTTCAGAAATTTATCATTTCCCTTATGAATGAAATGATTATTTTTTTTTCCTACATGATTTGTGAATAGCAAAACTGGGCCTTCTTAGATTCCAGATATTCTAAAGGACCTATTTCTATCTGTTGACATTCAATATTAATAGTGCTATTCTTTCCATCCATATCTTGAAAATACTAAACAAGCTGTTTTCACATAGTAAAATGTCTTTGAATGTCTTTGGAAAAACACTAATTTTGGCATATAGAATTTTAAGAGACAACATAATTTAAAAATATCTTGAATAGTTAATATATTATTAAATATCCAATTCTTTGCTAGTGAGAACCTGAAACAAATAAGTCTTTTCTTCCAATCATCCTGATGATGATGATGATGATGATGATGATGATTTTTCAAGGTATGCACTCCTGGAAAACATTGGTTTGCTTTACATTTAATGTGGACTTGTCCAGGGACATTTTGTATTTATACAACAGTTTTGGAAAGGCTTCTGAAATTTTCCTCCTCTGTTTCAGAACTTATACAAAGAGTTGAAACATGGCACACTAGATAAAAATTTGGAATCAGGAAAACTTGGGTCCAACTCTTTCCTTTGACTGTAACCCAGACAAGTCACACAACCTGTCAGGCCCCAAGAAAACTTTCTAAGAATATAAGCTGACTTAGAGGGAAATACTTTAGCAGCAGTGTCTTATACCAACAAAACAATAGGTCTAAATTCTTCCTCTTCTCTCCCATTTGAGCCAAAAAAAAAACTTTCTTTGAAGTAACAGTTACCTTTGAAATTATAACACTAAACAGAAACAGAGATAGTCTGGTGGCAGAGTAGAGTTCTGGGCTTGGAGTCAGGAAAACTCATGTTCCTTAGTTCAAATCTGACCTCAGACAATTATTAACTATGTGACCCTCCTGAGCAATTCACTTAACTCTGTTTGTCTCAGTTTCCTCATTCGTAAAAATCATCTGAAGAAGGAAATGACAAAGCACTACAGTATCTCTGCCACAAAAACCCCAAATAGGATCAATGAGTCAGCACAACTGAAAAATAACTAAACAACAAAAAATAGAAATATAATAGCTATTTGATAATCATTTGTCTCTCACTACAGAACTATCCATTCCTTTAATCCTAATCTCAAAACAGTTTTTCCTTTGTGTAGGCTATGTCATGATTAAGATGACTAAAGGATAAGAAATAATTTTTTCCTATTACTCTCTGGTAGAACCTGTAACTCTACTTAATAAAAGGTTTTTACTTTATATATGGGATTCTTAGCTTGCAAAACAGTCAACAAAAGAGATACATTAAAATGACATGCAATGGAAATTCAAAAAAAATCTGAGCTACATTTTTTGTAATTTTATATGACGTATCTCAGATAGCAGGATATGTAAAAGGATTTGTACTATTGAAAACTGGAAACGTGTAATCAAAATTAAGTGGCTAATGAGGTCTAGAGATCCAGATTTAGGGCACAAATCACAGACAAGCAGTATTTGAAAAATAGCTTTTAAAAATTTTAAGGCTCCTTAAGGAAATGAAGATGGGAAGAAGGAAAAAAACAGAGGACTCAATGGCTAAGTTTGTAAGATTTTTTTATTAATGAGAAACATTCTTTTTCAGGTATAATTTGGAATAGATCCCCCATATTCAGAATTTCCAACTCTTGAATTCTGTCGTTCTATGAAATTATTGTTTACATACAAAGTAATCAAAAACCAAATGAATCTTAAAATTTCCAATTTATACATTAATTATACTAATATTTTCTTCCAGTTACTCTCATGTATCACCAGACTGAAAATACATGAAAAATTATTCTTTTGACTTATTATTTCCAATTACTTTTCCTCCTTCAATATTGTTTCTTTTCCTGATCACTTTAACTGGTCATGAGTGTGCATTTTTTAAAGGCTATCTTGTACTAATTTTATTGTTTTTTTTTTTTTTAATAGGAAGCACTGCATCATAGGGGGAAATGCACCAGATTAAGTAAGGAAACAACGGTGCTAGTATAAGCTCGCTTTCTAACTAGAGGTATGACCTTGACAAAATGACTTAACTTGAGTCTGTTTCTCTTATTTATCAAAAGTTGACAAGAGCTGAGCAATCTACATTATAGAATTATTAAGAGAATATAATGAAAAGATAAATGCATTTTGGAAGCATAAAACAGAAAAGTTCAAGAAGGGCCCTAGCACATTGTATGGACCCTCTGAAGAACTTAGGGAGGTCAAGGATAAAAATGAATTATTTATTGCTCATCCTTTGTTTTCAAAGAGGACCAGGTCCAAAAGAGGAGTGATGTCTTGACTTGTAAGTGAATTGCATTTAAGAAAGAAAGAACTGTACAAAGTCATCAGTCTTACTTTCTTGTCTGGAATCATCAGAGACCAGAGGAAGGGACATAAGTCAAAATGACTGGCAGTGACTTGGAATGGAAAAGTGTCACACAGAGTGAGAAAGTTGCAATAGATTGTAATTTGTATGTAATTTAGGACTGGTCAATAGGCCCAGTCCTTGTAAACTTGCATAGAATGTATCATTGTGCTTAGCTGATAGAATTATACACATAGGACAACTTGGGACATTCTCCTTCTGAGAATAGTAATGATGTTCAATGAAGAACCTTGGAGGAAATTTGGTGCATGAAAAGACATGTAACTGATTGAAGATTGCTAATCACAAGGTGGACAGAATTCTTTTTGAATGACTGTTGTTGAGGTATTCTTGAATGGACTTAACCATCCTCAGTCTCAATTAGTGGCAAAAAGAGGGCACTATATACTCTAACTCTGTGACTACTACTTGGCAAGAGAAGGCAGGAGATCTTCAGCTAAGTAGATGAGATATCCCTCATAAGGGGTTGCCTACCTTTGCTATAAGTAAAAATCAACTCTTCACATCAATATATATATATATATATATATTATCATAAGTGGCCTCATTTTTTCTCCATAATCTATAACATTTCTTTTCTAAGCCATTATGAATATCTTGGGCACATGAACACAACCATTGAAAGGCAGATGCATGATTAATGCATTATGGACACACATGAGATCCAATGTTATTCAGACTCAGTGCATATGGCATACATTTACACATTTCTGAATGTTAATATTTATTCTTCTTACAGCTGGCTCTCTTAAATTTGTATATACTTTATCAGTAGCAGAACTATTTTTATGTGGTTCTCTTTAATTATGCAAGACTTAAATGAAGAAATTAAAGATGACACAAAAAAGGAAAACACATTCAAACAATTTAATAAATCATATACTTCTAACTAGAATTTGATTTGTAGGAAACAGTTTGAAAAAAAATGAAAATTGTATTTAAAATGAAATATAATAATTCACATATCCATGATCATTAAAAGACTAAATTTGGGTTCAGAGTATTTAGAAGTCATTGTACATTTGAACATTGATAACGAAGGGGCAAAAATGTACAAAACTGCTCTAACATATGGTTTCAAAATTTGTCTATGCTGGAAAGAAAAAAAAAGTGCTATAAACAATGCTAGCTATTAACCTTTGGAGGTTAATAATGTAACCCAGAGTTTTTGACATTCTATGTTTAACCAATCATTTCCACGGGTAACAGCTTGCCATTTACAAGAAACAGTCATGATTGATTAATTGCTTTGACAGAGAATCTCCTTTTTTCATAAGAAAATACATTAGTCAGAAGAAAGTAGTTAAAATGTTTCACATGGCAGATTCAGTTTCCACAGAAAGAAAATACTGACCATGCCTGCATGCACTGAAATATTCCTTCTCCAAACATTTTTCCCATAGATTAGCTATAATGTGATCATGTATACACATATTATTTCTACATTGATACACAAATTTGAGGATTTTGCCTGGAAAAAATAGTCAGGGCCCATTTTCATCTGGACAAATTGAAATCATTTCAGGTCTCAGTTCCTTGAATGGTTTCAATAATTACCTGTTTGTGAATGATTTACAAATCTGCATCTTTGGCCCTGATCTCCCACATTTTCTTCCCTCTTAAATCATTAGTGGTCTACAGCACAATTTCACTTCATGTCCTGCCAACATCTCTAGAATTTTTTTTTTTGCATCTGGTCTTTTTCTTTATTTATGGAGTTATTACCCTAATCCAGGTCTTCATTACCTCTTGCTTATACAATTGTGAAAGCTGCCAAATTTGCCTCTCTACCATTAGCCTCTCTTCTCTTAAATTTATCCTCTACACATAACCACCAAATTGATACTACTAAACCACACAAGTTTGATCATGATCCAGAAACACCAGAAGCTTCATCTTGCCATTAAGACAAAAGATAATTGGATTTTAGCTTGGGTTTTAGCACCCATCATAATGTGACTCCAGTAAGGGTTGAATACATTTTGTTTTCCCCTTTTTTAACACTAGCACCTAGAATGTTGTCTGGAATGTAATAGTCACTTAATAAATACTTATTGAATGAATTAATGAGCATGTTGAAAATTCAAATAGTAACTTCTTATGTTTTGTCATCAAATCTGTAAAATCCTTTCCAGTTTTGTTACACTTTACCCTCTCCTATGTGCTCTATGATCCAGGTAGTTTGAATTCTTTGGTGTTGCTTTCACTTGAAACTGCATTTCCCAAAGGTGAAAGTTTTCCCTGGCTGTCCCTCAAGGCTGAAATGCTCTCTCTCCTCTTTCTACCCCCTGACTTCTCTAACTTCTTTAAGTCTCGATTTAACTCCTTCCTTCTGAAAAGAGCCTTTCCAGTCCTTCTTAATCTCAGTGCCTGCCCTCCAAAATTATGTGCAATTTATCTTGTCTACATTTTGTTTGTGCATACTGTCTCACCCATTAGATGATGAACTCTCTAGAGCAGGGGCTGGTTTTTACAATTCTTTGTATCTCTAGTGTTTAGCATAGTTCATATAGGAGGTATAAAGTGAATAAATTCAATAAGTAAATAAAGCT
This sequence comes from Myrmecobius fasciatus, assembly GCA_023553655.1. Classification (NCBI taxonomy): domain Eukaryota; kingdom Metazoa; phylum Chordata; class Mammalia; order Dasyuromorphia; family Myrmecobiidae; genus Myrmecobius; species Myrmecobius fasciatus. The sequence goes on along the minus strand of JAJPUD010003384.1, from coordinate 117,733 downwards.
GAATGAATGGCTATCCCCAAATTTGGAGCAATAGCATCACTTTTGCTTTATTTCTTTTCTTTGCACTTCTACATTCAGTAACCTTATTCTACTGCAGGGGTTTTTGTGACTTTCTTGTTCTTATGGAGTGGAGGGATGAAAGAAGATGGAATTGCACAGATAAAACATGTAATAACTTTCTTTTGGGGTAAGATCTGACTTCTATATTGAGAAAGTTAATTAACTAGTAGAACTTTATTGCAGAGACTTTTGTTTTTTACTTTATCTCTTCAGGATTTAGCACAATAGTTTGCACATAGTAGGCACTAAATAATCTGAGCCTTCATTTGCATTTTCAAATCTTTTTTCATCTCTTGGGCAAAAAGATTAGTCTGACCAGGCTATCTCAAAGAAATAATCACTATATATAATGATGATCTATTCTTGCATTGCTCATTTTATACCATCTAAATTTGCCTATTGCAAGATTTTATCCCTTGGATCCAATTTCTGTCACTCTAAGTCATTTTGTCAAGATTCCACCAGCATTATTCCAATCAGAATATTAATATACTCAGAAAAACTAGATTCCTTTTTCTTTTTAGATCAAATATAACCTTCCTTTCATGAGTTTCAAGATCCTTGACTAATTTACTTTCTTTAACTCACCAACATCACAGATCTATTTTCTGTAAACTTTCCTACTTAGCTAACATAAATCTATCCTGATAATCCAACTGTAACTCCTTCTCTAGGCATGAAATATTTTAGAAATGCTTCTTATAAAGCTTTCTAGATTTTCTCAACCTATAAAACAGGTTTTTGACCTTATGGTCTTTTAATACTAGGGAAGATTCTAGTTTTTGATCCTTCCCTTGACTTAAGATCAAGAAACCTTAGAGCTAGAAAGGAGTCTACAAATATTTCAGTCCAGCAACCTCATTATTCAAGACCAGGGTTATTAGGAGACTTGGTTTAAAAAAACATGCAACCTTATTAGAAGTAAGGGCTCTTGTTTCAATGACATACAATACCAGCTAGTCCACAATACCAGTTTTTTGTTTGTTTTTTTTTTATAATCTCCAAGCCATGCAACAGGGCATCTCTGTGACAAAATTCTTGAGAGCCACTGGAGAACTTATATGGTAGGCCAAGATTATATTATTAATTATTAATGGATTGTCAGATTACTAGAATCCAAGAATTCTGAAGAAATAGGAAACCAGTAGAAAGTTGGCTATTGAAGAACTTTCTATTTACTCTCTCAGGTCCTCTTGGTAACTTATGAAGTAGATGCTATTATCATAACCATTCAATAGAGGCTCATAAAACTGAGGTTCAGAAAGGTTATGGGATTTGTCTAGATTGATAAAGTTGGTTAGGGTTTGATATAGATGTGAATCCAAATCTTCATGACTTCAAATTCATTGTCCTTTCCATTATGTCAGTGCTACCTTGATATATATGAGATACATATGGGACTATTTTAGAAGCTTTTTGACTTTATGCATGACATATCATACCTATTATCATCATAATTATCACTTTCTTGAACACTTTACACAATGAACAACAATTGTGTAACTAGCTGTGTAACCTTAGTGAGATAGGAAAATGGCTCCTGTTCAAATTTTCCTTCTTGATAGGCTTTATAGATCATGTGAAAATATTCTCTGTACATTTCCAGCATACCATAAGAAAGTTTTGAGAGTCCTGTCATTCATGATTTCAATGAGTAGACTCTCTGTCATCTATATTACAAACTCTTGAGTTATGAATAATCCAAACTAGGCTGCCAAAGATTCCATAAAATCATCTGGGATTAGGCAAAGAATATCCGTGTATGTTCTGTACATCCTCTGCCATGAGGAGCAACTTGAAGAATTTTTCATATCTCTGTGACATATGAAAACAGCAAGATCTAGAATTTCATAAAAAAAATGATTCCAGAGTCAGAAAAAGCTGAGTTTATGCTCTTCCTCTAGTATATATTGGCTGTGTGGTACTAAACTAGTCACTTAACCTCTTAGTATCCTAGGAAATTCTCAGTGAGTATAAATCACATAAAAAGTGTCTATCTGCATTGAAAGAAGAAATTTCACATTGGGAACTCTCTACACTGATGAGCTCACAGAAGTGATCCAAATTTTGCAATTGAAGGGGGGAAAAGGATATTTGAGGGAAAAGTAACTATTTTAAATTTTCAAGATGCCCATGATCATCTACATTAGAGTGCCATGAATTAAATATATGCTAGATAAATACATTGTTAATGGTAAAGAATGAAAATAAGTACAGATCTTTGGAGTTCTCAGAAAAGCAGACCAACATAATATACCTGGATTTGTTGTATTATGGGTTTAAAATATTTTAGAAGAAATTTATTTTACTTAGAAATTCTTGTATCTAAAGACTCCTGAAATTCTCATAAGTAAAATTTCAAAATCCCCAAATTTTAAAGTATCTAAAAGGAAGAAATAATCTCATTAATAATAAAATGTTTAAAAAGGATTGAAATCTAGGATTCACCTCACTCACAGAACCAATCCAAAAACTTCTTTCCCACAAGGGGCAATAACAAAGCCACATTGCAAACTCATCAAGAAGACTATAAGCATGTGACTACTCAAGTAGTTACTGTATTTGGAAAATGTTAGTTTATAATTCTTTTAAAAATCAAAATGCTTGTAGGGAATGAAAAATTTAAGAAAGAGTTATTGGGACTGGATGAATGACAGATTTATTAAGTCATAGGATGAGAAAGACATTTACTTATAAATAATCATTAAAGATCTCAACTAGGCGAGGACAAATGAAACGATATTTGGGAAAGAGATTTAAATTAAGTTAGGAGACATATATTCTAGTTCTGGGCTTAACACCCAAGTAATTGTGTATATCCTTAATTGTCTGGGTTTTTTTTTTGTTTCCTTTACAAAATAAGTAGACTAGATAAACTGATCTTTAAGATCCCCCCAAGTTCTAATATTCTTTCATACCCCTTTAAAAATAATATTTAACTTTCCCCCAATTACAAACAAAAATAATTTTTAAGATTTTTTTTCTGTTTTGAGTTTCAAAATCTATCCCTTTCTCCCATCCCTATCTTCTCCCTGAAATGCTAAACAATTTGATATGGATTAAACATGTGCAGTCATATAAAACATTTCCATATTAGTCACTTATCAAAGAAAGGCTGAAGTTCTAATATTCTTAACATTGATTTTAGTCACCAACTGATCAATTTGAGAAATGCTGTCATTTTCCAACCATCTCTTGTCCCCAAACCAGGACTATGTCTATAGCTGAGGTGAAAGAGGTATTAAGGTATTGTGAAGATTAGGCTAAATATCATCAAATCATTAAAAGTGAGAGATATACAGCAGATTTATATCTTCTAGCAAAGAAGACTTTATATAATTTCCATTTCATCTGCTCTGTAAAACTTTGTTTTACTGCTTTAGCTGGTATATAGTTAGGCAGCATAATAGATAAGATTATGGGGATCTGAAGTCAGGAATACTTGAATTCAAATCTTGCCTCATATATTCCTTTGCTGTGTGATCTTAGACAAGTCACTTAATCTTTGATTTTATCAAAATGGTGTTGACAGTAGCATCCCTCCACAAAGATTGCTATGAAAAACAAATGAGATAACATTTTGTAAAGCACTCACTACAGTACTTTGTACATAGTAAGCATTTAATAAATGCTTGTTTCCTTCCTTCCTCAAGGAATTCCTTTAGATATAGGGAAAAGAATTGAATTTGGAGCCAAAAAGACCTAGGTATTGATCTGTAAAACTAAGAGAAAGATACTTTTTTTTTACAATCTACCTGTGATAGTTAATTAATATATTATTAAGCTCTTACTGGAATCATGTTAAGTGCTGAGAACACAAAAAGAGGTTCCTTACTACAAGGAACACATAATTTTATATAAGAAACAAGGAAATGAACTGTATATATGGTAAATAGGAAATTGTTTGGTTTCCGCCTCCCCCCGCCCCCACAGGCAATTGGGGTTGTGACTTGCCTAGGGTCACACAGTTAGGAAGTATTAAGTGTCTGAGGACAGATTTGAACTCAGGTCCTCCTGACTTCAGGGCTGGTGCTCTATCCATTGCACCAACTAGCTGCCCCCAGATAGGAAATTGTTAAAGAAGGGAAGGTGCTAGAATTAAAAAGGGTTGGAAAAGAAAATGAGATTTTAGTTGGGATTTATAAGAAGTTTAGGAAATTAGGAGATGAAGATTAGAAAGGAAAACATTCCAGGAATAGGGTAGAGAAGGAATGTCTACTTCTTGGAACAGCAATGGTCCCAGTAGAATGGATGGAAAAGAATATGGTGGATAGTAAGCTCTAAGAAGACTGGAATTGTAGGAGGGGTCCAGTTCATGAAAATTTTGAATGCCAAATGGGATTTGTTAGGACATGTGCTTTAGGAAAATCATTAGAGTGCTAGAATGTAAGATGGATTTGAATGAAGAGAAACTTGAGGGAGGCAACAATGTTATTGCAAGAGGCCAGATATGAGTGCTGTACTAGAGGATTAGAAGTATTAGAAGGGAGAAGGCATATTCAAGAGATGTTACAAAGTTAAAATCTGTAAGCCTTGGCAACATCTTGAATGTAGGAGATAAGAGATAGTGAGAAGTCTTTGATGATTCTGGGGTTGCAAATCTGGATCAAATGAACTCATAGGATTTCAAGTTGGAAAAAAAAAAACCAAACTTTAGAGGTCATTTAATCCAACTTCTCATGTTCTAGATAAGGAAAACATTGCCAAGAAAATTGAAGAGATTTATCCAAGATCACTTATAGAGTAAGATTCAACCCAGGTTCTTTTATTTCAAATATAGCATTCTTTTTCTGTCCTTAATACTCATTCATCCCTTAATATTTTGGGATATACTTCATATGTATTTTTTCTTTTTTCTCTACAATATAAGATCTTGAAGTGTAGAGATTTTGTCTTGAGCAAATGTGAGCTTTCCCCACCTTCAAATGGGGGACCAATGGAAATACAAAATGTCCACATATAATAGGCATTCCATAAATATTTCGCAGAATCATAAAAAAATGAGAATTGGAAAGAACCTCAGTGTCTATCTACTCCAATCCCTACACAAAAGGAAACTCTTCCATAATCTACTCAGAAGATAGTTGTTTAGCTTTTGCTTAAAGACTTCTAAAGGGACAAGGGGAAAGGCAGGGAAGCACCATCTCTTTAGATTCCCTATCTCTTTGTCCCATTTTTGAGCAGCTCTAATTATTAGTATGTTTTTCCTGACATCAAGGCAAAGCTGGTCTCTTTGCAACTTCCCCTCCATTGAATCTAGCTCTGCCTCTCTGAAGTCAAAATGACCAAGTCTAATTTCTGCTACATACATTGAGATATGTCTTCTCCAGGCTAAATTGTCCAGTTCCTTCAATTGATTCTCATATGGCATTTGTCAATTTTATCAGCAGTCCAAATTTAGGTTATGGCAACAAATAGGGGTTTTAAGATTTAAATCATTGCAGTTTTACAAGCACTAAAACAGGTTAAAAGAATGCTAAAATAGAATCCTGTGAATAGAACCATGACCTCATAAACTGAGTAATCACAAAGGAAACTGGTCATCTTAATTAGAGAGGTAGGTAAATGTTGAGTAAGATTACAGAGGAGTAACTGAAATTGGATGATCTCTGTGTCCATGTGTAAAAAGGAGCCAAGAGCAAGTCAGCTGGAATGTCTTGGGATGATTTCCTTTTAGCTTCGGTAATTTTTGTATTGTTTTACTCAGTTATTTTTCACATGTTTATTGTTGGTTCAAATAAATCTGCTTATGTTTTGATTTTCACAATAAAGCCAGACCCTTGGCTTTGACTATGCCTTTGAGCTTAATGAGGACAGCCAAACTTCTGGAAAAACATCATCTCCTTTGAGTCTGAGGAAACCAGTGAAAAATTTTTTTGTCACCCATAATGGCCATATTTGGCTTATTAATAGCATGCCCACATCCTGTTTTAGTGAGTCTGTGTTACCACTTTACTGAACAGTTGTGTGTAAGCTCCTATTCTTCAAGGATATGAGGATAGATAGGCTCAAGAAGGCTGCAGGTCTTCTTGCTCTGATTAAATCTTAACATTAAAGAGTTCACCCCAACCTTTCTTTTATGTTTTGTTTTTCTATGATATGTAATATGAGGAGTGCCCTTTCAAAGAAGATAACTACTTTAAGAATGTTCAAATTATCATAGAAATATTAATCAATAGGAAAAAACTAAGAAAATATTTTAGGCAATGGTTAGTGTAAGGAATATGTTTCAAGGAATAATTTTCTTTTTTTAAAATATATTATCCACAACTGCTTTCATTCTTCTCTACTCCCACCCCAGACCTCAGAACCACAATGCTTAGTTTCAAGGCCTCTCAGACAAAGGCAGAGAACCTAAAGGCCTGTTTTTGGTAGAATCACTCAAATAAAACAGATTCTAAATATTTAACTTTTGCAGATAACCAGCATCACAGGAAACTGCAACACCAGTATTGTCACCTAATAAGGAAATATTTTTATTACAGTTTATGCAAAGAGAGTTCTGTTGTTCTCCATCTTGCTCACTATCCATATATTACTTTTGGGGGTGGAGAGGATGGGTAGGGTTTGTTTTGATTTGGAAAGAAGAGAGTCAGCCTGCTAGCTAATAAGTGGAACTACAATGAGAAATGTAAATTTTTAAAGAGATCACAGAGGTTTAAAACTAAAGCCTAGCACTTAGATATTTAATCTGTTTTTTGTCACACTGGATACCATACAACTGCAAATAAAAAATTAAAATTTGGGCAAACAGTATTAGCAGAATATTTGCTTACATCTTTCAGATCCATGACACACACACTAGTCAATTTACAATCCTACAAACACGACTTACACTTTCTCCATGTCTTGACTTGTGCTAGTTCTTATACCTAGAATGCTATCCCAACCTGCCAAGCTTCGTATTAGATCCCTCAATGTCTTTTAATTATAGAATGAGGCAATCCAGAACCCTTTGATCAACGATGAAGGGAGCTATCACAGTGGAGAGACCACCTTACTTCTCAACTTCCAGCAACATTAGAGCCCTGGAGGGGCTCAGCAAGGTCCTACAGACCACTGGCCCTACTTACCTTTTTTCAATTTTTTTTGGCATTTTATTTTATTTTGATATTAATTTTTAATGCACATTGCTTTCTTTTTTATTATTAAAACTTTATTTGCAAAACATATGTATGGGTAATTCTTCAACATTAATCCTTACAAAGCTTTCTGTTACAAATTTCCCCCCCCTACTCCCTACTCCTCCCCTAGATAGCAGGATATCCACCACAACACATTGCTTTCTTTATGGATTATGTTGGGGGAGAAATATCAGAGCACAAAAGGAAAAACCATGGGAGAGATTAAAAAAAAAACATAAAAAAGAAGTGAACATAGAATGTGTTGATTTACATTCAATCTCCATAGTTCTTTTTCTGGATACATGTGGCGTTTTTTGTCCAAATTCTATTGTAATTGCTTTGAACACCAGCCCTTCTTCCAATGAGACTCAGAATTATCTGGATAAGTAACTTGTAGGAAGAAGTCACCAGCCATCCCCACCAACAGTCAACCCACTACAAACCATGGAACAAACAAGCCAGATTAATTTAAATAGCAAAATATGTACTGAGGGAGAGATAGGAGGCACAATTCAAACCTCAACCATAAATTCTCATCAGAACCCAATGGACATAGAGCAGAATCTTGAACCCAAGAATCTTGGAACCTCTAGAACATAGGTGTTGGTTCCAGCTAGGTCCCAAAAGGTAAGAAGAAACAATTGAGGGGAACGATTACTATAAAGAATGGGCTCACTTTCTGTACTGTCACCAAAATGACTTACTCACTAACTGCTAACATTGAGCCATAAATCCAAGAACCCTGGGAGTAGCAATTCTCTCACTCCTCAACTACTGGTTCTGTTTCTAGCCCAGAATCCAAAGCCATCATCACTCTAGGAAGTAAATAATCTGTAGAAAGACCTGAAAACTCCTTTTGCTTGTATGACAACCCAGTCCTTCTCAACAGCTACATATACTAAAGACCTGAAAAGAATGATCTTAGCCCCCAAATCCATGACACTATCATATGGTTCAAACTTTGAAAAAGGGGTGTGATTTGGTCAATGGAAATGATATTAAAGAAGACTGCATTACTATCAGCTTTACTGCAGCCTAAGGAAGACAGGACTTTGTTATTATCTAAATTGAAGTTGGAACCTTCTATAAGTTATCTTTTTTTCTTAGAATGTGAACTCCTTGAAAAAAGGAACTGTCTTTTATATTTGTATCTTCATTCTTCAGTATAATATATAACAAACTCATAATAAATGATTTTGATTCATTTATTTATAGTAGAAAGTTCACCTAGTTCTCAGGAAAAACCTGAATCTTAATTATGTCTCTTGCATATTTAGTAGCTATGTGACCAGGACAAGTTATTTAATCTCTCTGATCATTAGTTTCTCCATTGGTAAAATAGGGTTAATTCTATTTTGCATTTTGACTTAGACGATTATTGTGAAGATTAATAATGTACATAAAATTCATTGTAAATGTTAAGCACTATACAAATGTAGCTATTATTATTGTTATCACTATGATAATAACAATGTCATATCTGAAACCTTGCTCATCCAAGATATTTTCTTGGGCATTTTTCAACCATTAATTTTCTTTAATGACTTTCCAAAATATGTCCATTTTCAAAAGAGTGGAAAGTTATAATCCTCATGTTAAATTTTTTAAATAATATATAGTTCATTTCCCAATCTAGTTGATATATAACTGGTAGAGTTTCAAGATGTCAGTCCTAAGTTCTTAGATCCCACTATGTCATTATTGCCTCATCACAGTGCTTATCATATGAAATGGTAAGCATAAATGAGATTAGATACTATGATTGAATCAATATTTGTCATAATATCAATTTCATTCAGATCTCATTGATCTGGTTCACTGATTCTGCTAGCCACTTCAATTTGGTGCACATTTACATGAAGATTTTTTTAAACAAGAAAATAGATTTTTTAAAGTTGGAATTATTATAGTAGTAGTTAAAATGACTCATGTTTAGATTGATCTTAATCTCACTTCTCTTCCTTAAACTACCTCTACTTCAACTCTTAAAAAAAAAAAAAAAAGGAAAAAGTCATAACATTCAAAGTAATCTGACCATTTTTCACATTGGCCTGGGTCCCTTTTCATGTTCCCTGACTGTAAATGTGTGATAGATATACTCATAATAATTCAGACAAAATTCAAAAGACCCACTGACAACAATAGTGATGATCATATAAATATAGCCCTTACAAATTGGCTTCTGTCTTTATATAATGAGGCTACTTAGTTGCTTGCTGATTAACTGATCTGTGAAGAGCTAAGTAAATTACAACAAAATGAACAAAGGTCCTATTTTTTCTGTGGGTTTGTTCCTTTTGGTGCCTCAAAAGGCTTCTGTTCTATTTTTGTTTTTTGTTGCTGTTGTTGTTTTATGGTTTTGGGTTTGTTTTTGTTTTTGTGGATCTTAAAGTTAAAAGAATAGATTACTTAACTGAACTCAATACATAAATGTTCAAGTCAAAATTATTAGTTTTGTAGTTTCACACATACAAAACCCTTTTTGTCTGGATAATATCCAAAAAATATGTCTATTGGGGGTTAAGAGGGAGAGGTATGAAATGGATGTATGCAATGGCCTATTTCCTTGAGAAAAAGTGGTCCTTTAAACATTTCAAAAGTACTTTCTTAACATCAGTATCCAATTTTAGCAGCTGCAAAAGATACATTGTTTTAATGCATTTTTTTACTTCAGCTGAACATTTACAAAATAACCCTTCAGCAAACAAAGAAAATTAAATATAAGGAGACCCAGGAGGTCCTTATTATCTGAGAATAATTGGTACCAGAAAAAGTCAATTTAAAGTGAATCTATTTAAATAGGGGCCAACATTTCATAGCAAAAACCAAAGGAAAGAAAAGAAAAAAATTCCAGGATTTGTTGGGACTTTATCTTGACAAATGAAAATGAAATTATGAAAGTAAATTTCACTTATTTCATACTTAGCAAAATTATTGCAACATAGTTATTAGAATGAATAAAGAATCAATTATATCTTTTATATAATAAAATTGAAAATTGGATACTATACATTCTTCAGTTCACAATGATGCAAAGCTACATGAATATATCCTCAGTATTTCTAGGGTCTCAATCATAAGATAATTTGTTTTGGAGCTGGAAAGGATTTGATTTGAGACATCTACTTCAACCCTTTCATTTTACAGATAAGAAAACTGAAGTTGATGGAAACTAGGTTCAAGCCCCATCTCTGACATATACTTTCTTGATGATTCTGGGAAAATCTAAACTCTAAACCCTAGGTAACTCTCTAAGACTAAAGATTGTGAAAATTTATGATCTGCATTGATAGAAAGGATTTCTTCAACTGGAAGTTTCCTATTCCAAAGAAATCACAGGTTTTCATAACTGTGGAAACTCACACAATTAACTATAGGATAGTGAGAACACCTCCTCCCCAATTACAAGATTCTAACACAAGCAAAACTTGACTACTTAGCTACTTAGCATGAACACCAAAATTAATCAGCTTTAGTCTTCCAAAGAGCTAAAAGAAATCAATAAAAGAAAGAATAGAAAGAATAATGCACAGTATTTCAGAACAATTCTTTGACTTCTAAAGGACTCAAGCTCAGACTAGAGAAAAGAAGGCACAAGAGTACGTTTAAAAAGCATCTTCTAGGACAAGTGCTAACAAGTTATTAGAAAATTAGATACAAGGACACTCTCAAGGTCTCTCTTAAGAACTTTAAAATTGATTGTATGTCATGGGAGACCCTGGCACAGGACCATCCAGCATGGTGTGCCCTTAATCATATATGTTCTCTGAGCAAAGCAGAATTGAATTAGCCCAAAAGAAATATGAGATGTGCAAAATTAGAGAAGCTACCCCAAATGTTCATAGGGACTATTTGTGTGACCCATAGTGGAGCATTTCAAGCTTGTATTGATCTGATTGGCTATAGTCAGAAACACTGTAACTCAACTCTAACATAATGATGTAATTTTGGTCTTTTTTGAGAACAAGGTACAGCAACCCACTACAAGTGTAATCAGAAGTTACTGATATAAGTGAACCTTCAGGTCAAACTCTTCAGTCTCTCCTGGGATAAAAATATAAAGGTCAAAGGGACTATGAAGACCATCTGGTACTCTTTTTCAGGGCTTCCTTAAGGATACATCTTACAATTTTACTTGTGTTAAGTCACCCTTTGTAATATGCTCATTCTACTGGTACCAGCCATACATCTTTCCACTGTCACTTGAGTCACCTGGAATTATGATTCTACTGAGATCATGATGTTTAAGTTCTTTCTGTCCTAAAATGAGGGAAATATTCATTTTTGTCATGATTAAGTTACAATAAAATAAACAAATCTATTTCCAAATTTCCAAACAACAGGAAAAAAATAGTAACAAGAGAGCACCAATAATAAAACACAAGTGTTAAAAAGATGCTCTTGTTTAATAAGAATCTGGTAGCTTAATTGTTCAGTATCACCAAAATATACATATAAGCCATTTGCTTACTTTCTCATGACATCTATTTGCCAGTCAGGAAAGGAGTGAAAATATTCACAACATTTAGACCTTGCATCAAAAGATGCTATGAATGTTTGTTTTGTATTAAGCTACTAATTTTCTTTTTTGCATAAATGGGAAAACATGCACATGAGATATATTTTCATCAATGAAAACAGAAAAATTCTCTATTAGAAATACTTTCTAAATATTTTGACCTAATATTGAGTATCCTCAAAATATAAAAACACAGTATTCAACATCAACTAATAAAATTACTGAAATATTCAAATTAGATCATTCAGATTAGATTACAGCAAGTCTAAACCTCATTCCACATAAAAGTCCTTCAAATATTTCAAGACAGTTACCTTGTATGTTTCCAAATAATAACATTTTATTTTTAAAAAAGTTTTTCTTGAAAAATCATCATGCTAGTTTTATTTCATTAATTAAAAATAAAATAAATTGGGGAAGCTAGATGCCACAGTGGATATATTATCAGAGGTCTCAGTGACAGACATTATGAATTTTTGAAGTTTTTATTTAAGAAAAATCAATAATTGTTTTTTAATAATGTTTCAGAATAACAAAAACTTCTTTATTCAATATTTATTCGATAAGTATATATTTCGATAAGTCCTTCTCATATGCCTGTCATTGCCTTATACCATATGGAAAATGCAGAAGAAAAGATGCAAAAAGAAATGAAGACTTGATGGTCTCAAGAAGCCTACAGTAAGTCAAACAATCCAGTAATAAATGCTATATAACTGCTTCTTTATTTACAAGAGTGGGGAGAGGGGAGTACATTCCTAGTCCATTTTGAACTTTATAACACTTGGTTAAAACTAATTTTAACCTAAACTGAAAATGCAACTAAAATATGAAACAACATATTTTAGTACCCATGAAAAAATTCTTTGAATTGCTTAAAATTTAAAAATTCCCTAGATGAAAAAATCTTTCCCCATCAAGTTTTTTTTTTTTTTTTAACATTTTTCCCTCTTTTGTTAAAGTCCTCTCTGTCTAAAATGAGGAAAGCATTCATTTTTGTCATGATCCAGTCACAATAAAAAAAACATAAACAAATCTATTTCCAAGTTTCCAAACAACAGAAAAAAATGTCTTTTAGTTGAGCTCTATCTTGGAAAATTTTATTCCGAAGTTTTGCTCCTAAAAGTTATTAATGGTCAAGTTGATGAGTGAAAGAGTGTTCATTTGCATTCTCAGCCAAGGGTTGGTAAAAGAAAGTGTCTGGATTCACTTGTCCAATTTGTTGGCACCTTCTTACAATGTTCTTCAAAAGAAGAGATTTAAGAGCCCATGTGAGTTCTTTGATATGGCTTGGCTTATTAGTACCATCTAATATTATGTATAGTACCAAAAAAGAGTTGAAGTATGAAAATTAATACAGCCTCAATTTTCTTTTATTAATTCAAGCATTTCTGTGACTAATTTATGAACACATACTACAGTATAGCATATAGAATTGTCATTACAACTTAAATGGCCCTTTTAAAAGCCCTGCTTTTATTTGGAAATTGCATAAAAGTTTTCACTGAACTCATTAAAGATGGTATCAATGGTGTTTATTAACAGCACAAGGGACCACACTTATGTGGCATTAAGACTTTATGAAAGAAGAGTCACAGCAGGCAAAAGTGGCAAAACACATTTCTGTGGTTTCATAAAAAAGATGAAATAATTTCTCAGTTGAAAGTAACTTCATTTGGCTTGTTTTCATGAAAATGAAAGATAGTTTCCATGGATTAAAAACAATTTTTTTTTTATAAAATGCTATCTAGCCTTTAAAAAACAACAACATATTTTAGAGAGAAATTCCTAATTTTTCCCTAAGAAAAATTTCAAGATCTTAAAATGAATGTTGGCAAAATTTCATCATAACTCAAATCTGATTTTTATCAAATCCTAGTGAAAAATTATAAGTGTCATATGTGACTATCCAATATGGGACCTCCCTCTTCATCTGTAGTTTTTCATTGCACTTCAGACTTTCTTCTTTGCTGAACAGGGTTTAAGAGAAAGAATAACTTTGGGAAGAAGCCAATGGTGAGTAGATCCAGGCATGCATAGAGATGATGACCATAATAGCTTTGCAAAGCTATAAATGGTTTTCTATTGAGCCATTGAAAATCCTGCAGTCCTGGAGCCATGCAGTATTAAAATCTTGCAGAAGAAAAATTGTACTAAAAACTCAACTTTCAAAGGGAGACTAAGTTGAGGGTCTCTTCTTCAATCCAATTTAATAGATCCTAAGAAGCTAAGTTTAAAGATTATAGATTTAGAGTTTGGAAGAGATATTTGAGGCCATGTAATCCAAGTGCCACATTTTATAGATTAGGAAAATGAGGCAGAAAAAGGTTAAATGACTGGCCCAATATTGTGTGTGTGTGTGTGTGTGTATTTTCTCATAGGAGCATATCACTGTACTTTAATTATCCTCACCTAACATAAATGTGAGCCATCTTAGAAAAGAGGATGGCAAGTACAACCTTTTATCTCTCTCTCTCTCTTTCTCTCTCTCTTTTTAAAACAGCTTCCCTTTTATTTAATTCTTTTCCCCCCTGAGGCAATTGAGGTTAAGTGACTTGCTCAGGGTCTCACAGCTAGGGAGTGTTAAGTGTCTGAGACCAGATTTGAACTCAGGTCCTCCTGACTTCAGGGCTGATGCTCTACCCACTGTGCTACCTAGCTTCCCCAACCTTTTATCTCTAATCATTTCCCCCCCTACAACATATTCATTGTTGTTTCTCCTTCATTCTTAAAGAGGACCTTGCCATCAGAGAGGCAGTGCCATGACATGCCAAGTGAATTGGATTTAAGTGAAGAAGGTGGCCTGCAAGGTTACTTGCCTCACTTTCCTCTCCAGAGCTATCTGGTTCCAGTGGCAAGATACAGATCATTTGAACAGCAATCTCAAAATTGTTTTATGTAAAGTTGCTCAGATTTTCAATATGTTTGATTTGAGAAAATCTGGGGATATCCACAAGGTGACTCACTGGAAGAAACACTGAATTTGGTCTTAGAGAACCTGAATTAGAATGTAACTCTGTCACTAACTAACCCTGTTTCCTTGGGCAAATCATTTCTGTCTCTCCCTTTCAGTCTGTATGTCTCTTTCTTTCTGTTGTCTCTTTCTCTCTCTCTTTATCTATCTATGTCTCTCTGTATGTTTATATGTCCCTCTTTCAATTTCCTCATCTACATAATGAAGTTATACCAGATGTCCTCTCTTTTCTTCCAGATTTAAATCTGTGCCTTAAATATCTAAAATATATCCTTGAAAAATATTAAGTGCTCATGGGTAGGCAGAGCGAACGTAATAAAAATGACAATACTACCCAAACTAATCTACTTATTTAGTGCCATACCAATCAAACTCCCAAGAAATTATTTTACAGATCTAGAAAAAATAGTAGCAAAGTTCATTTGGAAGAACCAAAGGTCAAGGATCTCAAGGGGATTAATGAAAAAAAAGGCAGATGAAGGTGGCCTTGCTGTACCAGATCTAAAACTATATTATAAAGCAGCGGTCATCAAAACCGTTTGGTACTGGCTAAGAAATAGAACAGTCGATCAGTGGCACAGGATAGGATATCAGGACAACCTAGGCATTAACCTTAACAATCTAGTATTCAATAAACCCAAAGACCCCAGATTTTGGGATAAATACTCACTATTCGGCAAAAACTGCTGGGAAAATTGGAAACTAGTGTGGAAGAAATTAGGGCTTGACCCATACCTAACACCACATACCAAGATAAGATCGAAATGGGTTCATGATCTAGATATAAAGAGGGACTTTGTAAGCAAGTTAGAGGAACGTAATATAGTTTATCTCTCAGACCTGTGGAGATGGAATAAATTTATGTCCAAAGAAGACCTGGAACTCCTAATTGAACACCAGATGGATAATTTTGATTGTATTAAGTTAAAAAGTTTCTGTACAAACAAAACAAATGCAGACAAGATTAGGAGGGAAGCATCAAATTGGGAAATCATCTTTACATTTAATGGTTCTGATAAAGGCCTCATTTCTAAAATATATAGAGAATTGTCTCATATATATAAGAATTCAAGCCACTCTTCAATAGGTAAGTGGTCAAGGGATATGAACAGACAATTTTCAGATGATGAAATTAAAACCATCTCTAGTCATATGAAAAGTTGCTCCAAATCACTATTGATCAGAGAAATGCAAATTAAAGCAATTCTGAGGTACCACTACATACCTGTCAGATTGGCTAAAATGACAGGAAAAGACAACGATGAATGTTGGAGGGGATGTGGGAAAACTGGGACACTGATACATTGTTGGTGGAACTGTGAACGGATCCAACCATTCTGGAGAGCAAATTGGAGCTATGCTCAAAAAGTTGTCAAACTTGTGCATACCCTTTGACCCAGCAGTGTTTCTACTGGGCCTATATCCCAAAGAGATCTTAGAAGAAGGAAAGGGACCCACCTGTGCAAAAATGTTTGTGGCAGCCCTTTTTGTAGTGGCTAGAAACTGGAAACTGAAGGGATGCCCATCAATTGGAGAGTGGCTGAATAAATTATGGTATATGAATGTTATGGAATATTATTGCTCTGTAAGAAACGACCAGCAGGATGATTTCAGAGAGGCCTGGAGGGACTTGCATGAACTGATGCTGAGTGAAACAAGCAGAACCAGGAGATCATCATACACAGCAACAACAGTATTACATGATGATCAATTCTGATGGACATGGCTCTCTGCAACAAAGAATTGTCTCAAACCAGTTCCAATTGTTCACTGAAGAAAACCATATACACCCAGAGAGAGGGAAATGAAATATGGACCACAACGTAACATTTTCATGATCTCTATTGACATTTGCTTGCATTGTGTTGCCTTTCTCTGATTCTTTTTTTTTCTTGTAGATAGGATTTTTCTTGCATAACTTCTCAAGCATTTCAACATTATTAACATGTAGTGGACTTCCTGCCATCTAGGGGAGGGGAGGGGACTGGGGGTAAAATTTGTATTGGAAAGCTTTGTAAAGATCAGTGTTGGGGAACTACCCATATATATGTTATACAAATAAAAAGCTTTAATAAAAAAATAAATAAATAATAAATAAAATAAAATATATCCTTGGATAGAAAATTTATATTAATATAGAAACACTGCCAAAATATAAAACATTCTGAAATACTTGACAGAGCAATTAAAATTAAAGATAATTATGGTTGACATCTTCCATAAATGCATTCTTTTCCCACCAAACAGTTCTATAAATACTATGTGTTTCACAGATCTACATAAGCTATAGACAAAATCTGGTTAAGAAAAGATTCCAAACAGTAAGTGATTTCCTGTTAATGTATTGTAAAGACACTGATGATGCTAATTGGTTCACATTAAACTTTGAATTTCTTAATATGGGGACTATGTTCTTCGGTTTTCTTATTTTTTGTTTTTATTTTCCCTCCATCCCCAATGTTTAGCGTGTTGCCTGATAAATTAGCACATGATAAGTACTTAATAAATGCTAGCTTACTGATAAATTGACTAATAAATTAAAAAGTAAGGCCTCTGCTCTTAAATAAAATCTGAATTCAGGTCAAGAAATATGAACTATCAGGTTGAGGAACCCAGAAAGCACAAGCAGGAAATAAACTACAAAACATATGTCATCAAGAGGGAAATGGTGCTATAAATGTGTATGGATGTATGATATATGTTTGATTGTCCTAGGGAAGTCAAATAAGAGTAATCATTGTGGCTTAATCACAAAGTCATCTTAAGGCTATCACAGGAATTAGGCAGTTTCTAAAATGTGAAATGAATTATTATATTGACCACATACACACACACACACACACATACACCCTCCAAACAGTGAATTGTAAAATTGAAGCAATTGTCTGGATGCTTACCTGAATGGTCTGATTTCAATTTTTTAAAATACTTCACGTGAAAGTGATTTTAAAGGGCTTGACTTGTCTGAATAATTAATGTAAACAAACATTCATGTAGGCATACAGAGCCTGAATACTGTATAAAGGAGTTTTTGTTTATATCAATATTTCAACTACTGCATTCAGTCAAAACTTATTCCAGGATTGAATCATTTTAAATTATTGACTGCTGTCTCTGTTGTTTCTGCTGTAATACAATATCCTAGTAGCTTTTGGCAATGAACACTAAATGCTATTTTCATTTCAGGAAACATAGAAAGAAAGAAATTATGCATTATTAATATTTGTTTGGAACACAACTCAACAAAATAAGCAGATTAAGATAACTATTATGAGGAAAGGTTAAAGAAAAAAGGGGATTTACCTGCAAAAAGAGAAAACTGTGAAATCTGGCATTCAAGGTAAACAAGTGGAATGTCTCTAATAAGAGCTTTTAAGTCAGAAGCGTAATTTATTCCCCTTACAATTCTATTCTCCCTTATATAGGTGATTCCCTATATAAAAAAGAACCTTTAGGAAACTTACTTTCAAGACACTATTGTACCACATCACTTATTATAGTAGTTGTAAGAGACAGGAGCCCTATTCTGTGCAAATAATCAGAAAGCTGAGTTTATGTCCTTCCATAGTTATTCACTAGTTTGTGTAATTCTGGACAAGTTATTTGACCTCTATAATTCTAAGTCTCTCTCTGTAAAAATAACACCCATCTTATGTGGTTATGGTGAGGATCAAATGAGGTAATATGTAAACTGTTTTACAAATCTTAAAGTGCTACATAAATACTAGTTATTAGTATTAAAATATTAAGCCCTACAGAGAAGTGTACATCCACCAGTGGTTTCTACTGAGTGAGTAGTACAGAATAATAATTTCATTTTACTATACTTGTCTGATTTCAAAGGAAGACATTATAATAATACTTTGTATGGACTGGTAAAACTTTTTTTTACTGTGCACTCATTATAAATTAATTGTCCACAGCTGGTAAAGAGTAGTAAAGAGAAAGGATGATGTATTTAGAATAGTTATCCATTGGCAGATAACTCCTTCTGCCGCCCATATGGGTAAGGGTGGGGAATCTAATTTTACTTTTACTTTGTGAGTCATTTTTAAAAGTGTCTTTGTGGATAATGTCAGTTCCACTTTTGGTCTTCTAACCAATAAGAAAACAATAGGAAAGAAAATCAAAGTTATTTCTGTCCTATTAGATTTTTTTTTTATTCTCTGATATGAAAAGGAAGAATAGTCTCTAAATTCAGATGTCACTATTCCAAAATCAAGTCTATCTTCCAAACTTTCTGCCCCCCCCCCCATTCTACTCAATGGTCCTAACTCTGCCCTCTGCTTCCAATCAGAGTAAGTGAAAAGAGTACTGGACTTGGAGTAAGAAAATTTAGATTTGTGAGAAACTTCTGCTACTTATTACTTGTTTGACCTTGGCTGAGTCATTTAAATTCTCTTAGTATTACTTTCCTTATTTATAAAATAAGTTGGCTGGACCATTCCAGTTCAAAATTTCTTTTAACCAGTAGCTAAGTGGCACAGATCTTAGAGTGCTGGATTTCAAAGCAGAAAGACCTGAGTAAAAATGTTGCCTCAATAATTATTAGCTGTGACTTAACTTTTCAACCTCAAAGTCCTCATCTGTAAAATGAGATAATAACAGAATGTACCTCACAGGATTGCTGTGAGAATCAAGTCACATTAACATTTGTAAAGTACTTTGTAAATCTTAAAGCATTTTATAATCATTTTAAGTTTCAAGGAATAGATTTAATAAAGAGGAAAAATTAGAACTCCCTCAAATATAAGTTACTTCAGGAGGTGATGAATTCCCAAACACTGGCCCTGAAAAAGCAAGATATCATGGCTATTCAAGAGATTTATGCTTTACATAAAGAATGAACTAGATTTCCAAACTCTTTTCCAGTTCTATCATATTATCTCTTCTTTTTACAATAATTATAACACTGCCATTATATGTGATATAAGCTCTTTACAGGCAGAGTCTACTTTGCATTTGTATGACAAACTCAGTATAATGTCTGATTTTTACATTCTTTCATAATAGAAATCATTCTAATTTAACCTGTGTATGAGGATTTTGAAAGTAATAAGACTTTTATTCCCAGTGTCAGGGCTCTCAAACTTTTACTCAAGTTTGCACACATCAAACAAAACTAGAGAAAATATTCTACCAAATATTTGTGCAGTTCATAATCTACAGGGCTGATCTAAGAAGATTACAGTTGATGACAAGCAATTAAATTTACATTTGCTACTCCAACAAAGAGCTTCATTTTTAGAATAAGTAGAATTAATGACTTTGGTTACAGGGAAATTCCATAAACAGCGATAGTCTCCCCTCAGACAGCTTTGCAGTTTAGAGGAAAGACTGTTGGGCTTGACAGGATAAACCTGAGTTCAAATTTTTTCCTCAGCTATTTATTGGCAATGGAATCCTAGACAAGTCATTTGACCTCTGTCACCATCAATATTTTTCCTTGTGTAAAATGAAGGTATAATAGCACCTACCTAATGGAGTGATTGAAAAACAAATAAGATTTTACAGACATACATAGCTATATATGCATATATGTATATATATACATGTACATACATAAAATGCTTTTCAAACCTTGAAATACTATCTAATACTGATTATTATTTATTATTGTTGTTTCTTGAAATCATTTTACTAAATGGAAGCCATATCTATAAGCCTAAGTATGACAGGAATCAATTCACTTTCTTCCTACTTTGACTTGTTTCTCCCACCCACACTATACAACATAAGCAGGAACCCTAAGTACTCACATAATCTACAAAGCAGTAGGGATTGTCCCTCTATTGAACCGGAGAGGTGATACAATAGTAGTAACCACTGTAAATCTCTCATCTGTATTCTTACAAAATTTGTTCATTTCTTTTTTCCCTGTTATCACCACTTCACTGTATCCTCATAGAAATTCTAGTCTTATTCCATATATAAGCCTAGATCTCCAAGGCTAATGTTTAGAATCAGAATCTTTCTCTAAAGGAAGAACTTACAAAGAGATTTGTAATGGCATAAGAAGTAATGTCTGTACTCAAAACATTTTTCCAAATGTTTTCCATTTATTTTCTTGCTTAAATTTATATTTAAATAGGTACTTCAATACTACACTATTTTAGCATATTACTGAAAGGTTTTCATATACCATTTCCTTGCAATAGCAAAGACATAGGCAGATTATCAATTTTGCTGATCGTGGTAGCACATAGCTATAATCTGAATTACCTGGGAAGCTGAAATTGGTGGATCACTAGAGAGATTCTGAGCTCCAGTGAACTAAGCCAATCTAATGTGCACACTAAGTCCACATGAGCTTAGGAATGGAAGGTTACCAAGTTGCCTAAAGAGATGTGAACAGACTCATCAGAAATGGAGCAGAACAAAGCATCCATAAACATTGAACTTCTAGCCTAGGTGAGATAGAAAACCTAATATAAAACAATAGAGAGAGAGAAAAAAGAAGAGAGCCAGAGACAGAGAGAGTACTAGTAGGTCCTCCTGGTGTTTGCATGTATGTATGTATGTATGTATGTATGTATACATATAGGTATCTAGAGAAAGAGGTTCTATAAAATAATTAAAATATATACACACTACATGTATGTATACACATACTATATTTTATATTATATATTATAAAGAGGTTCTATAAAATAATTAAAATATATACATACTACATGTATATATACACATACTATATTATATATATAGTATATAGTAGATATATAGTATATTATATGTAATATACTATAATTTATAACATATAATTTACTATATTTATATCTATTCAGAATTATTACAAAGAGCCTTAAAGTTGAATGCAGCTTACACATCATGTAATTCAACCCCTATTAAAATATGAACCTCATCTACACCACATCTAAGAAGTTTTATCCAGCATAAACAGTGGCAGAACTGTTTCTGTAAGAATTTTGTTGTTTGTTAGCTGTAGAAATATTAGTTCTTTCTCATTATCATTCAAAATATATTCTTTCAGAAAAGTAGGACAAAAATTATTATGAACTAATTTGAGTTTTAAAGAACTTATTTTTAACTTTTGTCACGTCTTTTATGATGACAACTAAACCACAGTTAGGAGTTGTTCTTAGCAAACTACTACTATTTCTTTGTTATTTTCTATTTAAAAAAGAGAGAGACTAGAAGTTAAAAGACAGAGGGAGAATGAAAGATCTAGACAGAGAGACACAGTATTTCCTGTTAGGACGTTATATAAATTACAAACTCCTCCTTTAAAATAAGGATTTATATTAGAGGATTCCCAAGGTATTATCTAGTCATAATCACTGATTCTATGATCTTAGATCAGAGAATGTGAATAAAAACATGCAAAGAATATTTTATATAATACAAGGGTCATTCAAAGGTACCTTCTGTCTCATAATACTGATTTATCAAAAAACAAACAAAAGTGCATTTTGTTCATTTTAAACAAAATTAAATATAATTTGCTATTTTTATTTGACCTGGAGTTTTATGATTGGACATTGCATTTCTATTACTGGGCTATAAGTATTAATGAGTCATTAAGACTAGAAAGAGTGAAACTGATTAATTTTTTAAAAAGCACATAAAAATTAAGAAAACAAGTAAAATTCAGTTGTGACTGATGTCTAGAAAAGATATATTAATAAACACCTTTAATTGTTGATATATGCATTAATTTGGTTTCCAACTCTCATTATAACAAACCAGACATGTACATCCTAGCATGTGAATTTAGAGTTATGAAACATAGCAGTGTTTCTATTGTACAAGCTTGTAATTAGGAAGTAAGATGGGGGATATCAAAAAAATTTTAAACTGAAATAGAAGATTTGACTTTTTCATTTTTATGAGATTCAATATACTCTGATTTAAAGTAGTTCAAGGGAAGATTGTTATCTTTTGGCGCCCATTTTAATTTGCACAATAAAACAAAAATTATCAATCTTGCATAAAGCAGAAAAATATTTTCACTGAGGGGGTCTAATAAAACCGTGGAACATCCTGAACATAAAGGATATCTTCTTGGATGTAAAACAGAACCATTTTTAATGGTTTGGGGAGGAAGGATCATTATTATTTTTTTAATCTTAAGTGGGAGGAAAGTTTTAGAGATGTCAAAACTGGGGCATTCTGGGGCTAATATGCAAAATCAAAAAGAAGATAAATGCAAAACTTGTAAAACAAGGGGATTATCAAAGATAGGACCAAACTAAGGAGCATACCCGAGCAGCCTGCAATGGAAGATACATAGGAGCTCTGGGGAGGTCTGGAAAGGTTTATCTTCTGGCTCACAATACATGGTTTTTGGAAGAGTCATGGATAAAAGAGAAAAAACAGACTCTCCATGCATATTCCACACCCCTGCACACACACACACACACACACACACACACACACACACACACACAGAGAGAGAGAGAGAGAGAGAGAGAGAGAGAGAGAGAGAGAGAGAGAGAGAGAGAGCAGCCTCATCACCAATTTACAATTTAAAATAAATGGTGAAATAAAATCTAATTTTTCCAGGTCAGCACTGACCATACTGCTTTTTTGTTTTCTGAATAGAGAAGTCAAAGCCACATGCAAATACCTGCTAGTTACTCTTCAGACCAGTGGGTCCTTCTGCCAATGGGTCACACAGCCCAACTTACTTGTCCAGGCTTTGATGGAATGGTTGGTCGGAAGTTGCTTCTGACCAGTTTCCCAGCCCTGATTGGGAGGTTTAACTTCTGGCTGGCATAGGCTCCTTTACCACAAGTGCTTTTAATGTCAAAAGTATTGTGTCCTTTGCTGTGGTGGAAAACTACATTGAGGGAGGTGAGGGGAAGGCAATTCAGCCCTTCAAAAGAACTGAATGACTTTAAAAGTTAATAATAATAAGGGTATTTCTATACACTGCAGCTGTTTTTCAACAACATCGTGTTTCCAATAGAAGGGGGAGGGATGCAAGTTATAGAGCACTTCAAACAAACCAATGCATTCTAGATAATTAAAGCTTACATTTACTGAGGCTGGCAGCAGTTTGAAAAATGTCAACATTTTGGCCTGGTCCTAGAGAAAAGCTCAATGCTTCTTTTTTACCCTTCTCCCCAAGCCTAGCAAGGCCTTGGGCAATTCATCCCAAGTATGCTACTGTGACATAAGATGGATCAGAGATGTGCAGCTGAAAAAGAACTAAGCAGACAAATAGTTCAACTCTTCATTCTACAGGTGAGAAAATTGGAGCCCAGGAAGATTAACTAATTTGTCTGAGATCACATAGAATATAAAGGGGAGACATGGCACTTAGTTCTCACTATTATCAAAGTGAGATAGATTCCTCTAAAGTCCTATATGATTTTGTTTCTTTAAGTAATCTTCAAGATGAAAAGCACAGGAATTTATGCTGTGGCCTATTTTATAATCATGTTGTATACAGAAATTTTACCTTTTCAAGGTAAAAAAAAAAACTCCTAAAGTTAACTTGAATTGGACAACTACTATTTGCTTGGCCCAGTGCCTGGCACAAAATAGGTATTTATTAAATATTTATTGAATTAAGCAACCTACTTAACCCTGGGGTTCAGCTTCCTCATCTGTATTTAATTGCCCATCTGGGTCTACATCCCCAAACTCATACTTGTATAGGTTGATCCCTTAGAGAACTGATGATTCTTGGAAGTTACAGGAAAAGTATGCTGACCTAAGAAGCTAAACTCCTAAAACTGAGGCTCATGAGCCCCCACTGGTATAATTACCTTTATAAATCAACTAGCAGTCGCAATTCCCTCAAAATAAAGCTAATTTTCTGATATGGTAAGTACAATGACATACAACAGAATTCCCCCAAAATTGGGGGTGGATTCTCACACACATATGATATACATAGATAGCATCAGTAGGAAGAATGAGATTAATTTAAAGCACATTGAATTGAGGCAAACATGTAAGGAACACTTATAAACAAGACACCAAGATGTGACTCCATGATTGCAGGGTCTGAGTGTCCCTTCTCTTGTGTTTTCCTTACCCTATTCCCTCCAAGGCATAGCATCTCTGCTCGATGGGTTACTCAATTGACCTCCTTAAGTGTCTTCTTTGCCCAATAATTTCCCTCTGCTGGAGATTCAGAGGTCATATACCACAAAGTCGCTTCCTGCCTTCGATGTATTTTGACTGCTCCAGCTTATCTTTTTTAAAATACTGTAGGAGGTAGTGCTCACCTTTGATCAGCTAAGTCTAAGCTCCCCTTCCAATTCAATCAGAGGAACTTTTTATTATTTAATGATGGTCTTAGATGTATATGTATGTGTTTGTATATACATATATCAAAGTTCTTTGTTATTTACTAGCATATTGATATTTCCTTATCTTTCCTTCATTATGTAAACTGAGATGAGGGATACCTTACCCCATGTTATATGTAAAAAGAAGAGTTTGGAGTGGATGGCTTTTAAGAGCTCTTCTAATTGTCCCATTAGAAAGAAAACAGATACAGACATAAAAATGGAAATGAAAATAGAATTAGCATTAGGTTTAAGACTTTATGACCTTAAATACCTGTTATTTTCCTTACATTGCTGATTTTATTTATCATTATATATATGTATTACATAATTTATAATTAGTTGGATTTTATTCATATTCTTACCTTCTCTCCCAAACATGCTAGAATATGACTGGGAATGTCTTTAAAGTTGCCCACCCACCCCCTTTTTTTTTCCAGAAGGGATATTTGCATTTCTTCAGAATTAGTAAAACTTGAGGTCAAGTCCTGAATTCATCAATGACTCTGTATAGTTTCAACTCCAAAAGACATCTTGCTTCCCCTAGGATAAGCTGAAATTTCATCCCATGTAGAATTACTCAGCTTTTGATACTCAACATTTCAGCTCCCTCAGTTGCCTCTTCCTTCTGATTGGAGGGCTGGAAAGTAAGCTATTAAAGTCTTCCCAAAGGCTTCTTTTTTAGAGGACTCAGAACTTTTCAAGTAATTCTATCTCCAGCTTTTCTTGGTTTTGATTCCAGGGAAGAAAAGAGAGAAGGGAAAGCGTTATTAGTATAACACCTACTATGTGTCAGGTATTATGTCAAGTGCTTTGTAATTATTTCATTTGTTTTTCACAACCCTACCAGATAAGTGATGTTATTATTTTTTATAGCTTAGAAAGCTGCAGAAAGAGGAGATAAATGTAAGAAAAAGCTAGTCACACAGCTAGTAAATATCTTAGGCCAGTATTGATCTCAGATCTTCTTAACTCTAGACCCTCTACTTTATCTACTACACAACCTAGTTGCCATCATTGCCCTACAAGCATTCCCCTCCCTAAGGACAATCCCTGGTAGCTTGCCCATCTCCATTTTCAGTTTCCTTTTGTGTATTGCCTTCTCCCTTTAGATTATAAACTCCTTGTGGGCTCCTTTCTTTTTCATATCCCTAAAGCTTAGCACATGGCCTAGCATATAAGTAAACATTAATAAATATTTATTGAATTGAATTGAAATTCCAGTCCTAACAAATGAACTTAAATGAACTATAATGACTGTTAAGGTGGGAAATTCCCTAAAATTCTTAGGAACAAGTAGCTTTCTAAAAGTAAAAGTTGCAGCATTGATATAGATTTTCAATGATATCCTTCTTCATTGGGAGTTCCTTATCTCAAGTTAAACCACAATCCTAACTTTTCCTTTCCTTTTCCCCATACACTTATGACATAAAAAAAAACAAAAACAAAAAGATGCTAATAGGGTCTGTCACTCTTGCTCAATAGTCATTCATTAAATATTTCTTGAACACTATATATAGGGCTTATGCTTTTCTCTCTGTTATCTTGACCTTTCCTCAAGACCTGTCACATGTGCAATCAATTCTCACAGAGCTAATCAACAGTATTTAGGAAACTCCTAAAAGTTTAGAGGATTTAACTTAAGTGAGTACAGCATGAAAATTGTGTTTTATGGCATCCTAAAGGTTGTGATGATAATCTCTAAAGACCCCTGGTTGAACCCATGGAGACCAGAAGTAGAACAGTACAGTATGTTGACTGCCAGTTTAATATTTTAGGGTTCTTTCACTGCCTGAGCCTCTTAAGATTGAGATGGGCTTATTGGGTGGTAGTTGTACACATAGTTATGGTCTATGAAAAAAAAATCCTCCAAAGTAAATACAAGATGAAAACTGAAACATGTAAGATTCATTACCACACTTTTAAAATGTTTATCAAAGAATGATTATACTGTTGCTTTTTGCCTATTCACCAGATATTTCCAAAGCATTAAAAGAAAATAGCCTCCATTTTACAAAAATGCAGACAGATATTTGTTTTTACCAACTTATAGTGCAGAAAATTGAGTCTGGATATTGTTTCACAGGCCTTGTGGAAATAGATTAATACCAAGCAAGAAAGTAGCTGAAAGGGGACTCTGAAAGGATCATTAATCATTAGGATTGGTCTTATTCTAAAGAGAAACTTTGGGCATCAAGATCATCAATCAGTTAGTAAGAATTCTGTTGCATAAAGAAAGTTTACTGGAAGAAGGGGAAATAAGAGAGGAGAGGAAAACCATAGCCTGGAAAACTGCTTTTGAGCCCACCACTTGACCTGATGCACCAGGGAGTTGTATAACCCCTTTCAGTTCTGGCAAGCCTATCACTTGTCCTGGACCATGTTCCATATAAACTCAGCACTCAGAACCTACAGGCTTTTTACTGGATGAAAAGTGGGATAAATGCCCATTTACCAACCTGCCCTTGTTCCCAGGACTTCCCTAATAGAGCAAGGAATGTCATGTGTGGGAAATAACAAATTGGCTAGTATGTATAAGGCTTGGAGGATTGAAATATGTAAGAAAATGAGAAAAACATCAAGGAAACAGGTTTTCATGGACTTTCAAAGCCAAACAGAGAAGTTTATTTTTGATAATGGAACTAAAAAAGAGCCATGAGAATTTATTGAATAGAGGTGTGACCTATGACTTAGGAAAATCACTTTGACATTTGTATGGCAGATGGATAGGAGAAGGTAGAGCTTGAGAGGATAGAGATTGGAATGAAGTAAGGGAATAATTTGCAGGCTATTATAATAGTGTGGGTACTAGATTAAGTGGAATTTAGAACAGTGCTATGTAAACAGAATGGAGATGTTGTTGAGAGAAAAATGGCAAAATTTGGCTACTAAATAGATAAGTGGGGCTTGTGCTTAATCTCTGAGACTTTTTTCATTTATATCATATGCCTGTTGGATGTAGTTATTTGTATGTTTTAGCCTCCCCCTCCCCAATTGAAACATGAGTTTCTTGAGGGCAGAATTTGTTTTTGCTTCTCTTTATATCTCTGTGCTTAGCACAATGCTTGGAACATAGTTAGCAATGCTTGTTCACTACTTGACTTATGAGGGTAAGGAGTTATGGATGGCACAGAGGTTGCAAACCTGAGTAATTGGAAAGATAGCAGTCCCCTTAAGAATAATAGCAAAGTCAGAAGATGGGTAAGTTTGGGAGAGAGAGAAGATAACTAGTTCTGTTTTGAACTTGTTTATTTTGAGATGTCTAGGACATCCATTTTGAAATATCCAATAAGCAATGATGATGTGGAATTGTAACTCAGGAGACAAGCTAGAGTTGTATAGATACATCTGGGAGTCATCTGCATTAAAAAATACAATTGAATCTATGGTAGCTAAAGAGATCACTAATGAAGATAATAATAGCTAAGGTTTATATAGGGCTTTAATGTTTAAAAGCACTTTACATATATTGTTCCATTTAATCCTCACAACAACTCTGTAAAGTTGATATTATTAACACCATTTAGGAGAAGAGGTTAATAGGATAAAGTGTCTCACAAAGAGTCACACAGCTAGTAAATGTCTAAGAAGAATCTGAACTAATCTTTCAAAAATCCAAATCCAGAATTCTGTTCACTAAATTGTCTATATATGTGGGACTTCCTCATCTGTAATTTTTTTTTTCTCTGAGGCCTTTGACACTTTTGGCCAACTTCTGTTCTCTGAGTTTTTATGACAGTTATCTTCATTTTCTTCCTACTTGTCTGACCACTACATAGTATTCTTTACTAGTACTTCCCTAAATGCTCTGTCCTGAGGTGTCCTTTCCTTCACACACACACACACACACACACACACACACACACACACACACACAC
>JAJPUD010003384.1:71037-88903 GCA_023553655.1 Myrmecobius fasciatus | reverse complement strand
CACACACACACACACACACACACACACACACACACACACACACACACACTACTGGCCTCTCTTCTGAGCTATAATCACATATCACCAACTCTCTTTGGGACATCTCAAATAAATTGTTTCATAGGTATCTTCTATTCAGCAGGTAAATGGCACAAAGATGCTCTTCATTCATATACACCCATCATAGTTCTCATTCCCTGGGGGCCCATGCTAAGTAATTCTACAGAGTATTCTATAACAAATTTGAGTTAAAATTTTATTCTATTTATTTTTACCTGACTAAAAGAAACTAGTAAAATAATGGGTGCTCAATAGCCAAGGAGAATGGCAATCAGAGACTCCCTAAGCAAAGAATATTGGGAAGAATTCAAGTTTTTTTGCTTTTATATACAAAAAAAGACTTTTTTTTCCTTCTCCAGGAATTTAGGAACCTGAAAGAAAACGTGGTAGGTTTGAAGGATGTGGATGAGGGTAGAGCTGGGGAAGTTTAGAGTAGGAGTAGGTTAAATAAGAAAGAATAATGAAAAGGAAACTGATTAGAAAAAAAGAATCACAATGGAGAATAACTACTATATAGCATAGTTTACACTTCTTGATATGAGTACTTACTACCTTGGGTGTGCCATTCAGATTGCCTGGGCTTCGATTTTGGGTAAATCAAAATTTATTTTGGGGTATGAAATTGATGATCTCTATAGCCTATAAAATCTATAAAATAGACCAAACTATTGAATAAGAAGAGAATTTATTTATATTTTAACTCAACTACATATAATTTGTATCATGAAATTTCTTCATACTTTTAAAAAAAGATTAGTTGAATGCAGTTTTCAGATGAAAAAATTGAAGCTATCCATAGTCATATGAAAAAATGCTCTGAATCATTATTGATTAGAGAAATGCAAATTAAAACAACTCTGAGGTACCACCTCACATCTGTCAGTTTAGCTAAGATGATCAAAAAGAAGAGGATATCTCACTATACAGTGATCCAAGACAATTTTAAAAAGATAGTGATAGCCATCCAAATCCAGAGAAAAAACTGTTGAAACTGAATGCATATTGAAGCATACCTTTTCAATTTTTTAAATTTTTTTTTGTTTTTTCTTTCTCGTGATCTTTTGCTTTTATTCTTATTCTCCTTTTACAATGTGACTGATATGGAAATATATTTAGCATGATTGTACATGTATAATCTATAGAAGATTGCTTTCTGTCTTAGGGGTGATAGAGAAAAGGAAGAGAGTGAGAAAGATTTGGAACTTAAACACTTACAAAAATGAATGTTGAAAACTACCCTTTTATATAATCCAAATAAAATAAAATATTATTAAGTAGTAAAAAATACATCAGGAAAAGAAAATAAATAAAAACTTAAAAATAAAAAGATTAGGTCAATACTTGAACTGCCTATTAAGACTATAGGGGAAAGAATAGATTCAGAGAAAAAAAGTAAGAGAAAGGTGGTGATGCCAAGGGTGTAGAATTTAGGAAAAATTTTCTCTTTTGAGTCCCACATGGTAGAAATGGAAAACCAAAGAAACTAAGAAATACAAGGAATCTGGCTAGTGGATCTTCTTATTTGAAATTGATGCTAGAGATCAAGAGGTATTGACTCTGTTTTTTCACAAATACTATACTCATTCTTTGAAAGTTAAGGATTTTTCAAATGTATGTCTATTGCATCTATCATTTTATTTTATTGAACTCTTTCCATGCATATAACTGAGCAATCAGATATGACTTCCTCAAAATA
The DNA here is from genome assembly GCA_023553655.1 of Myrmecobius fasciatus. NCBI lineage: Eukaryota > Metazoa > Chordata > Mammalia > Dasyuromorphia > Myrmecobiidae > Myrmecobius > Myrmecobius fasciatus. The sequence goes on along the minus strand of JAJPUD010003384.1, from coordinate 87,147 downwards.
AAGTTCATTATCAACCAAATCCTCAGAAATAGGAATTCTTAATTCCAGTGTTCCAGTGCTTGACTTCATACTATATAGATTCATCTATATATCCTTGATAAGAATATCTCTTCACTCTTCAAATGTCACCCTTCTACCACCGTCTTGTTTATGGCACTTCTTTTCCATTAACTCAACTACTCTCTGCAATGTTTCTTCTCTTTCCCTTTCCTGCACTCCTACTGCATGCTGTTAGTTGGTCAATAGCATTTATTATGTGCTTACTATAGGTCAGGTTCTGTGCTAAGTGCTGGCAGTACAAAGAAAAAGCAAAAACATTCTCAGATTCTTTCTGTGTGTCTGTGAGAAAAGTGGAGTTAAATGACTTGCCCAGGGTCACATAGCTAGGCAATACTAACTGTCTGAGATCAAATTTGAACTCAGGTCCTCCTAACTCTAGGGCTGGTACTCTATCTCCTGCACCATCTAGCTGCCCTGTAACTTAGATTCCAATGGGAAAATTATCTCATATATTATCTAGGAATGCAATTTTGCACTCTTAGATTTGCCATTCATTGCTTTTTTTACATGGTTCTTTTATTCCTGCCTAATCATAAGATATTGGGAAGTTTTGCTGCCTAAATAAATGCTATAAAGTCTTAGATAAATACTACTACAAATACTTCTCAAACAAAACTACTAAGTCTTTGATGCAATGGCACTCTGAATTTTACATACCTGGTGAATATTTTGTAGGATGACTGACAGAGAGCTACATATTGGCATATAATTGGTGAATGATCAAATCAGGTCTTGAGATGAAGTGTGCTTCCACAAGTTTTTTATCTGCTAATAATATAATCTCAAATGGAATTTGGTTAATAATTTTTTTAAAAAATAAAGGTAAATATGACACCTCAAATAAAAAGCTCTATGAAATAGGAAAAGCATGCAAAAAGCTCAGGATTATGCTATATAATGGCTATGAGGCAACATAATTAGCAAAACATAATAATGACAATTAGAAGTATCTACACAGTTTGAGACTTGTTTCTGATTAACTCATGGCATCTGTTCTCTTTTCTTCATTTTCCCAACATTAGTCTTCCATTAATAATCTTTCCATTTGCTCCATTTTCTTATTCTTGTAAGCCACATCACCATGGCCAGTGATTGCAATTGGAAACTGAAACACAGTAGCTATCATTTGAGTTGGAGTTTTTTCCTCTTCCTTTACAGAGGACCCCCACTGTGTGCTTTGAAGGGTGGTTCTTTCATATCTTAAAAGACATAATGTCTTATTATTGTTAGGGTATAGAACCCACTTATGGGGTGTGGGCTTCACAGAAGAAACTTGCTATTTTGTGGTGGCATTAATAAATCTGCCAAACAACAACAACAACAAAAATATCCCACCCATCTCTTTGATAGTCTAGATTAGTTTGTAACAGAAATTGGGAGAGATACTCTGAAAGCATTCTGAGCACAGAGGAGAGCATTATTTGGATTTATAGATTAAAACTGCAAAAAGTATTCAACTCTTCATCTAATAAGAGTTGATCTTATACAGGAATGAGGTATTCAGATAGTATGAATTTTATGTGCAGTATAATAACAAAAAAGGCAGGCTGTTATCTATATCTAATTCATGCAAAGAAAAAATGTCTTTTCCAAAATTTTTTTAGAGGAAGAACTAACAGAAGCGTTCCAAGTTGTAATCCCAGAATCTAAAAGTTGGAAGAAACCTCAGAGGCTATCTACTTAATCCATATCTGTACTAGAATCCCCTTCTAAACCCAACAAATGGTCTACTGTACTTTACTTGGCAATCTCCAGTAAGGTAGAGCCCACTCCTTCCTGTGTAGCTCATTCCACCTTGGGATGGTACTAATAATTGTGAACCACTTCCTCCTTCTATCAAGCCCAAGGTCACTTTTGCTTACCTCCCATTTATTTGTTCAACTCAATGTGGATAAGCAGAAGATTAAATTATGTTTTGTGAGACACTCCTTTAAATAAACCTGAAAACAAATATTCTGCAATCAACACACACACACACACACACACACACACACACACACTATCTTCTCTATATTTTCTATACTACCCTAGTATTTCTATCCTCAAATACTAGAATTTGTTTAACTGTTAATTTGTTTACTCTGACTCTTTTGGTAAACGATATTGTTCTTAGAATTTGTCGACAAGAATTGCATATAATGCTCCCAATGTGGTTTGATGAGTTCATTATTTCCTAGGAATAAATCTCATTCATCTTTTAATTTAAAATAAAAATGCATTAATATTTTTAACAACATGATATGCATCATACATTTGTTTTATAATTAACTTATAATTATTTGATTCTAGTCATAATTGTGGAAGGTAAGTTCTTCCTTTTTTGTTTTGTTTTGTTTTGTTTTGTTTTTAAGTAATATCCCTTTGATATTTAGGTCATGTATCCATTTAAAACTTCCTGTAGTGTATAGTGTAAGATCTTAGTCTAACTCTATGTTCTGCTAAACTGCTTTCCAATTTTCTGAGTAGTACTTACTGTATAATATATTCTTGGTGAAGCTACACTAAATCATTTCAATCATGACTTTCTTTTCTAGATGTCCAATAACTATTCCTTTAACATATTCAAGAATTTTGCCAGAAATCAAAGTCAAAGTCACCAGTGACAGTGGGCAGATTCCATTATCCATATTTAAAAAAACAAAACAGGACAGCATTTACCTTTCTCAAGTTCTCTACTTTTTTCCTTGATCTACTTTTTCAAGGATCACTAATAGTAGTTAAACAATTCCACTGGTCATGTTTTTCAGTGTTCTAGATTGTAGTTTTTCTGGGCCTAAAGATATATGAATTCATCATGATCAGATCATGGTGACTCATTATGTTCCTATTTATTCTGAATTTCAAATCTCATTGAACCTTGCTGCTTTCATATGAAAGAACATTTTCTTTGGAAAAGAAAAAAGAGATGTGCTTGGCCACAGAAAGCAAAACTAGAAGTGATAGATGGAAGTTACAAAAAGAACAAATTTAGATTTAAAGTAAAGAATAACTTCTGAATAATTAGAGTTATTCAAAAATGGAATGGTGACCTAAGGAGGCAGTGCCTTACCCCTTATGAAAAATATTCAAGAAAAACTATATGGTTATTTGTTGTGCATATTATTGAGATGGCTTACGGATATAGGTTGGACTATATGGTTATTTATGTCCCTTTAAATACTTAAATTCTATGAAATTCTGTGGGTTGTATGTAGATCAGAATTTAGAGTTGCAAAGAACCTTGGAATTCACCTAAAATGAATCTCAGTTTACAGACAAGGAAACAGAGTTAGATAACAGTGGGACCTCAACCTCAGACATTCTGACTGAAAATTCAGTGTTCTTCCCTCTATGTCATCACTAGCCTGGAAGAGCAAAAGATCTGGCTCGAGTTTAGAGCTTTCAACTTTTTCATTCATAATTTACTGCCAGAAAAAGAGCATCCCTAAACTTTCAAGTGAAACTTCCAGGCTTCAAAGGTCCTGTCTATCTTTCCTTTGCTACCATGCTTTCCTCTTCCTCCTTTCTAAGTCCAATTATTTTTCCAAATCTTATAGCTTTAGGTCCAAGCTCTTTCTGTTGTAAATTAGCTAATCTAACAAACTCATTATGTTAATGGTTGATAAGATCAAGACTTTAGAGCTTGTAAGGATCTTAGAAGCCACCTAGTCCAACTCCTCTTTAGAAAAGAGGAGGTTGGGATGAAAAGTGACATACTTTGACCCACAAATTATATATGACTGAATCAAGATTTATACATAGATACTCTGACTCCAAGGCAACATAAGCTTCTCAGGAACAAATCCCTAACACTTAGACCACACATAAGCATGCTGATATCAAAACTTATCAAACAAGATTGTTATCCTCCAAATGGTTCTTCTGTACAAAGTTCCTAACCTAAGAAAAAGAGACATAGATTGAATGAGCTTTTATTCAGAAGTGTAATAAAGAGATCTGCAAATTCTTAGTTTCAAATAGAGGGAAGAAGAAAAAAGAAAGAGTATCCCAGTTACAAAAAAAGAGGGGAAAAAAAGGAGAATTTTTCTGCATGAGGAGCATGAGATCATCTGTGTTCAAGATATATTCTCTAGAGAAGTCATTCCAATATTGTATCCAGCTACTACCTACACAATCAGATACTCTAATTTTCCACTTGTATCATGTTTTTCCTCACCTGTTTGTCATGCAGGAACTCTGGAATCCAGAACTTACAATGCTAAAGTTATTAAATGTGATATATACAGTGAGAACAATTATTTTATCCCAAGGATTTTAAAAGTTATATAGCCCGAGTTTAATCTCTCCTTGTGAATTTTTTGTTACCACCTCAAATTTTTGCGAATTAGAATTAGGGACAGCTAGGTAGCAGGAAGTCAGGAATACCTGAGTTCAAATTTGGCCTCAGACATTTACTAGCTATGCAACCCTGGGCAAGATATTTAGCTTGTTTCCTTCCATGGCCTCATCTATAAAATAAAGATAACAATAGCACCTAACTCTTAGCATTACTGCAAAAATCAAGAGAGATAATAATTTTAAAGTACCCTGCACATAGTAAGCACTGGATAAATGTTAGCTTTTTCCTTTTTCTTTTTTCATAGATTGGGAAATGGATTTTGCTTCCCTTTTCTACTTCAATATTGTTACTATAAGCCTGAAAGCATATTTTGACCCTTCCATCACTGTATACATAACAACTGTATTCAATCTATTTGGTAAAGAAAGAAATGATACTTCTCTTAATGTTTTAATATTTAAGCAGTAGCATGGAAAGTTAGATATTTTGGTAACAAATTCCTGGAAAATATGCTATTTTTAACTGCTATAAAGGAACACCACGAGAGGAAAAATGAATTACCAAGTTTGGCTTTTGTATAAAAGAGCAGAGAAGAATGCTGAAAGGAAGAAAAAAAAAGGAAGACAAAAAAACATTGAATAGGTCCCAAACTATTTATGTTTTATTAAATAATGTGCTACCAAGGATGTTTATAAAATCAAACATCTTCCAAAAAATCAACAATGTAAAAATTCAAGGGCCATGACAATATTTTGATGTCTAAAACTTCTAAAGACCCGAGCAACAGCATGTATCATGTGACTCTTACCACAACTTAACATTTCATTGTCAAAAGTTAATGAAGTAAATGGTATGGTGTCAAGGCCTTTTAGGATGCCAGCTAGTTATGACTTTCTTCAGCCTGACAGAATGAACATATATCAGGGCAACCAGTATGTAGTATGTAAATATAATCCAGTAATTTCATGCCCTGCATTTGTAAATTTCCTCAATGTCATCTCTTTGTGCTCAACTCATTTAAGCTGATTTAAATCAAATTATAGTGTAGGGTAACTGATGTAAACTGGAATTTCCTGAGACATCATTTTCAGTACCACCAAATACTGAAAGTCTATACTGTTTTTATTGACTAATTATAATTGGCAGGTCACTTAGAGACCTGCAAATCTGGTAAAATCCATTGAAGAGTGCAACACAAAAATATACTTGTTCTAAGTGTCTCTAGTCTTTTATCTAACCAAACACATAGTATTACCCAACACACAATGGTGCATGCTTTCAAAAGGATTGACTTTTACAGTGACATTTTTTACAAAGATATGTCATTTATAAAATTCAATTTATATACTTCTATGTGTATGTGTGTGTATATATATATATATATATATACACACATATATATTTGTATATGTAGGTATTTTTAGTCCTTTTACCACAGCAAACATTTATGTAAATATATATTGTCCATCTAATATATACTTATTTATGTACATTATATATATATACAAAATTCCTAGAACTTTCAACATAGCAAACTTTTATGTATATATACATTGTCCACATATATTTGTATGAATAAATATATATGTATATATCATACATATATATGTATATGTACACACATACATATATAGTGTCCCAAAAGTCTTAGTGCTTTCACCATAGCAAACTTTTAAACAATTAAATCTGATAAAAAAAATAGTACAAAAGTTATCTCTGAATAAATCTGTGTGAAATATAGAAATTAAATTTAAAAAGCTTAATCAGATCCAAAATTATTTTTAATAGGAAGATGTTTCTGCATAAAACCTCAAAACAATAAATATTAGACCAAAGAACTCAGTGAACATGCATTTATTTATAAAGTACTTATTATGTTTGATAAGTACTGGGAATAAAATAAAAGAGAAAAACAGTTCCTGCTCTCAAGGAGCTCTCATTCCAATGGAATAGACATTATGTGACTAGATGCATTCAATAATAGATTAAAAAGTAGTTACAATTTTTTTTTCAAAGTATTAGCAAAAGTGAGGACAGGAAATAGAAGAAATCTCCTGCAGAAGATGGGATTTGGGTCAAAACTAGAAAGAAACTGAGGAAATAAAAGACAGAGATTAAGAGAGAAAATATTACAGACCTAGTAGACTTTCACTGCAAGAGTACAAAGAACAGAGTTGATAGAATTATACATTCAAGTAAGGTTGACCAATAGAGTTGGATCACCAAATCTGTGCTGGGGAGTGAGGTATAAGAGATAGGAAAGGAAGGAAGAGGCCAGGTTATGAAAAGCTTTACATAGCAATCAGAGGACTTTCTGCTTCATCCTAGAGATAGTGGAGAACCATTGGAATACAAGGAACAAGAGAATAATATGATCAAAACCAGTCTCTAAGATAAATATTTATACAACAGAGAAGACAACATATAACAACCATTACCTAATCAACCTTATAAAAATAAAGTTGAATTTCTTTATATCTCTCATTCAAGATGAATGATTAAGCCTATGCCACTGTGCCTTTTTCATTCCAAATAATAGTGAGAACAGTTCAGAAAGTAAAGCAAAAACCAGAGAGGAATTTTTTTTTCCCTGAGGCAATTGGGGTTAAGTGACTTGCCCAGGATCACACAGCTGTTACGTGTCTGAGACCAGATTTGAACTCAGGTCCTCCTGACTTCAGGGCTGGTGCTCTATCCACTGTGCCACCTAGCTGCCCCCCAGAGAGGAATTATAAAGAGCCATAATTTGAAAATCTTCATTCTTGATCTGAGACTTCAATAGTGACTGAAGTATGTCAGAGGGAAGAAAGGTTTTACAAAATCCCTTCTACTCAGGCTATAACCTGCTTATCTGCCTATCAATATACTTAGTTTGACTCATCTTTCATGACAGTCACAGCTAGAAGATTTCATTTATCAGGAATTCACCAACATCAATGGAATTCACAATTCTTTGAGACCAATTTTGGCTCAGATGATTTATTTCATCTGTACATGAATGAAACATTGATTCAAAATTTAATCATACTATTAAAAAAGTTTAACATATGGCAACTGAAAATTAAGAACATTTCCAGGAATCAAGAAAAGGACTGGTGAGATATAAGAGCCCCTCCCTCTATTAGCTTTATTGCTCTAGGCTGCTATAATTGTGATTTATCATAGGGTGTTTCTTTGTGTTTCTTCCTCATCAGTCTGCACCATATATGTTAAGAGCAATGCAACTTTTTAACCTCATAAGTTTTCTAGCTTTTGCAATGCAAAATGTTAATGTAACCATTGTTGCTATAATCCACAAATCTTTTGTTTATTTTTTTCCTTTTAACTATTGAAGTATCCATCCAGAGGAGGGGATGAGAGAAGGGGGAAATAATTTAGAACACAAGGTTTTACAAGGGTCAGTATTGAAAAATTATCCATGCATATGTTTTGAAAATAAAAAAAATTTAGTAAAAAATAGCACTTCAATGGGATAAAAAATTATTAAGGCATCACATTGTGTTCTTAGCACACTGAAAAATAAATATCGCATTCTAACAGATAAAGTTGACTTAAACACAATTTGTTTTAGAAGAGGAAAAAAGTAACTAACAAAATCATAAATCTCAAGTAGAATCTCAGAGGCCACCTAGACCAATTCCTTCATTTCATAAAAGTGGAAACTAAATCCAAAGAGGTTAAGTAAGATACCCAAGGTCACCCACATAATAAGTACCAGAATGGGAATTTAAACTTGGGTCCTCTGACATCAGATCAAAGGTTTCTTTCCAATGTACCACAGTCATCAAAATATTAGGTCTTTAGATTTAACCTTGACCAACTCTACTTTCTCTTTTCACTCATATGAGAATATTTCTGCCACTTTTATATATTCACATCTGTTTGCTAATTATTTCATTTTCTATGCAAACCACCTGGCCAGCTTACTGTTAAAATTTATTGATTGAGGAAGTTTGGTTTCTGCTTTTAAGCAAGTTAGCTAAATTTATCATGAAGTTTATTACCATCATTGTCACATTACTATCATAGTGATCCATCTTCATTGTAAAGACTTAATATTTACCGAGCACTGACCTATCTAGCTTTATATTTGATCAAATAATTTGTTGTTCTTAATTGTAAAATGCCATACATAAGGTCTGCTCAGAAATGAACGACAATTGAGTGATCAATTATCCCAAGTTACTTCACTAAGGAAAGAGCCCAAGTAATGATGTTTAGTACTAAAGTACTTCACAGGAGATGTTTAGGGAACTATTCCACTGCATAAGGATACAATGTATTATTTTTTGCCAATATATCACTGATATCAGTTCCTCCATGATCATGGCCATCATGGTTGATGTGGGTATTCTCATACCTTGAAAGGAAGAGACTTTCATGTTTGTCTTTATGTTTCTAGCACCAACCATAGTATATGTTAAATAGCTAATAAACTATATTACTAATCAATTAATGCACTAATCAATCAGCAAGTATTTATTTCTTAACTATGTGGCAAGCAGTATACAAGGTATAGGGAATGCAAAAACAAAAAGAAAAGTCTTTATCCTCAAACATGGATATAATCTTATCAACCTTTTAGAGAGAAGAGCCCCATCCTGAAGCCATTAATTTTCTTGGATCAACATTTTTTTTTTGTTTTGTTTTGTTTTGCTTTCCTTTTCTTTTTTTAACAGCTATGAAAGCTAACAACAAAATTTCCAAATGAATCAGTTCAGTTCAAAGGTCTTGACATAGTTGAGGTCTGAATTTTAACCTTCTTGCTTTTTTTTTTTTTTTAATCCAAAAGAATCTCAAAGGTTGTTGACACTTCCTAGACTCAAAAAAAGAAAGGGAACCAATATATCCTGCTTGACCTTTGAATATTTCTCTCCATTTCCTCTGTTACTCTTAAATGGTTTTTGGAAATTCAACTGCTCCTTTAAATTATTTTTAATTTTATTCATTTGTTTTTACTTTCAAAGAATGTTCCAAAGAAAAACATAAACAAAGATCACATGAAGGCTTAAAGACTATTGTCTGAAAAGAATGTTTCCAATTTCTCTTTTTTGAGTTATATCGAATTTGTATAATGATCACTATTTTCAAATGGAGTTGTAGACAAAATTTCACTCCAGAGACCAAGAAAACATTCATAAAGATATCTAACCAAGAAGCTGAGTGGTAATTAAGAAAAGAGCCATTTTTCACAAAAGCAGTTTCAAGCAATCACTGAAAATTAAGTACCTATTTTTACCCTGTGGGCATTCCTATGCAATACTCAAATAATTACTTTGGAAAACTAAAAAGCTGACTCAATTTGCCTTTTTTAATTAATTTACCAATTTTTTTGGCATTGGGGTATCTTTTGAAATTAGCTAATTTGATTTTAAAAAAATCACTCAAATCAATTTTTAAATATCTTAATTTTTATTATACTCCCTACCTAATTGGGAAGAGACTAAGAAATCATTAAATTGGGGTTTCTTTCTAAATAATGAAATTTAATAGTAAGAAATATATTTCAACTAAATATCATTGAATTGATAAAATTCCAATTAAATTATAACTTTTTATACCAGATTCTTAAATGTTAAGTTATATGACAAGGCCTTATCCTTGGATATTTCAAAGAAGTATAAGTCTACCCCTATTATAGATTAGTTAACAAAAAATACAGACTCTAAGATAATAAATGTGTCCTGTTTATAGTGGTTTTGAGGTAAGGATCACTGTTGCTTCTCCATCCCCTATTCAAATCCTTTTATATGCAGCTAAACCAAAAGACAGTTATTAGAGCTTAATGACTTGTGGAAAGAAATAAGGCCAGAGTAGCCAATTTTTATGGTTATGTCAACAGCCAGTGCCATTATTAAATTAAAACATATTTTGTAACTCTTTTTGCCTTCTGACAACACACTAAGAACCTGAGATTGTTATCTTACCTGAATTCTTATTGGTTTTGTTCTGTCGGCTCTTGACTTGTTCAGTCCACAATGTGGGATAACGAGAAGCAATATCTAGGAAATTAAGCATAATAAAATGAAATTGGCATATTTTAAATGCAGCAAGTAGGCACTGCTTCAGTTAATGTCCTAAGACATAAATATCAATGTAGAAAATAGAGATATTTTAAATGCTTTTGTAATTGTTAAAGTGATTGCACATGCATAAAATATCAATGATTAAAAAGGAGAAAACAGTATGATTTTGAAATAATTCAGCTTCTACTTAGCATCATATCTATTTCTTGTCCTCCATCCATTCAACTGCAAGTCTCCCAATCATACAAAACAGATCTATTGGTAAGAGGAGTTGTCTATATATCCTCAACAGAATTTTCATTATCAAAAGGATCATTGTAGTTTCCTTAAATTAAAACAATCTTCTTATATTTAAAGTAAAACCTGATATTAAAACAAAATTAAGACTATAAGACCATTCAAAGTATGTCACATTTGCAATAATCACCATTGAATAAATTGTTTTTTAAATAGAACTACCTATTAACTTGGTCATAAATTATAAACAGAGAAGTGCCAAAATAAAACTCCATTAGTGAGAAGGGATAAGAAATTTGTGATTATAATGACTACTTATAAAAAGATGAAATATATACAGGAAATATGGCAAGAATTATGATTTGTTTTTAAAGCATAAATATATTAATTATTAAAAGGCATGTAGAAGCCAAAATGAAACTTTCCAGTTCATAAGCTTTAGCCAAAGGCTGCCTTCATCATTTATCTTAAAAGTTTAATAAAAGTGAATTTAATTTTCTTCTGTATGAAAGCATTTAGACCAAATGTTTCCAACAGCAAATATTGAAAGTCAGTTGGCCCTCATCATATGGAAAAATGACAGAACTTCCATCATAAAATTGGCAAATGGCCTCATATAATCTCTAGAATTAGTAGGATTTGGGCTAAGATTTAATTTTCTCAGTTCCCATGATTTTGCCCACTCTAATTCTCCAGTATTCTGACCCTCCCCAACCTTCATAACATCAATACCCACTATCTGATATATTCTGACTATGTTTAAAATATACTCACCTTCTTCATCACCTTGAGGCTGAGTCTCCAATGCAGGAGCTGAGGCATCATCTGAATTCAGAATGGAAAAGATTTGCAAGGAGACTACAATTATGAGAGTAAGTTAAATAAGTGTGCATATATGATTAATGCTAATGATCTGTTCATAGCCCCCAAAGGTTAACAAAAACAACATATTACACATTTTACTTCAGTTTAAAAAAAACACACTTTACAAAGTTTTCCCCAAAGTTATGGTTTCATATAATAAGAACAGTAAACCAGCATGCTAATTGATCACTGATTTGAAATGTTTCCTACTGCTGGTATTCACTTTCAAGGAGGTGGGGAATGGGGTGGGGGGAATTGAATACTGGATTTTGATTTTTATCAAGAACTGGTATTTAAAGAGGGTAAAATATGGAGACTTAGTAAAAGGAAGGCTAGCAAAAGAGAAGGCAATGCAAAATAAAAGATTCAGTTAATTTAATCCAACAGAAAGCTTTAAATAAAAGATTGAGGTATTTGGGGCAAGACTCAATATGTTTGATACTCTCACTGTTTTCATAAGTGAAAGATATAGATTAAAGAACTATTAAGTGAATTATTGGTGTACCATATTTTTATCCACACTTAGTTCTTCTACCTATTACTCACTGTAAAACAGACCATAAAATTGTTGTTGTTGGAGGCAAGTGTTTTCAGTGGTGGGGGCATATAGTTTGCTTTAGGTGGGTAACTAATTATTAACTAATTAAATGAAAGATTGGAGATCAAAGGAATAGAATTATGATTTTTCAAATATATGTGTATATTTACATATATTTAAACTGATAAGCTCTTAAAATTGAATTGTACATCATAGTTCTATATGATATATATATATATATATTAATGGTGTGAGCTATACTACAATAACAGTCACTATTTCTTTTGAGAGTTTTTCTTCAAGAGGACCCAGACATCATTTGTTTCATGTTCCTTTTAGGATTGAGTTCAAGAGAGAAAAAACTTTTTTTTTTTTTTTTTAAAGGGAAGACATTTAAAAGTGATATAGAGTGAGTTCAATTAAACAAGTTTCTTTTTCTTTTTGCTGTAAGCTAAAAGAGAAATCAGCAAATGTTTTTGCTTCCCCTGAAGGGCACAAGCAAAAACAAAACAAAACAAAACTCAAGTCAGGATTGCAATTGCAATTGCAATTGCAATTGCAGCAATGCAATCCTTGAAAGAACATAGATTGATGGTAATGTGTCTCGCTGCCTTTTCCATACTCGCCAGTAGTGACAAATTGAGTTAAGTTCTTTATTTTATATATTTTTTTCTTTTTCCCAAGTCATTCTTTCTTTGGTAGCCTATTTTCTTATTCTACATTTGAAATCTTTTTCTTCTTTTTAGGATAGGTCATATATATATATATATATATATATATATATATATACATATATATACATATACATATATATCATCTTAATGAAAATGATTTGGAAAAGAATGAAAAATAGTAGAATTATTGATCAAATTAAATTGATTAAATTAAAAACAATTAAAATTTGAAAATTAAAATATGTCTCAAATAGGGTTAGCCAAAAAAAAAAATACTTGTTTGGCATCATGTTACATTATTCCTCTGCTCTATGTGGGTCTCTTCTAGAATAAAAGTGATCTCAGAAAAGGGAATTTGTTCTTTTCTTCAACATAACCCTGTATGCAAATGTTTTCATATGCCACTCTATGTTCACATAGCATTTGAATTAATATTTGCTCAAGAAGATAAAGAAGATGATTAAAAAATATCCACTGCATTGGGTTGAGAAGTCTCCCATTTTCTTAATGAGCTGGCTATGACACCCGGAGATTTAGCTTCCTGAAACAAAATCTTCATATTCTATCTTTTCTGCTCTAGGCCTTTCTATGATTTGAATAAATAATTTAAAGAACTACCAAAATATTAGGGTCAGCCATCTGGTCCAACTTAAACCAAAACAAGGAATCTTTACTTCAATGCATCTGATAAGTAGTCATTTAACCTTTGTTTCAATTGAAGAAATCACTACTGCTTCCCTCAGAAACCTACTCAAGTTTTGGATAATTAAATGTTTGAAATATTTTCCTACCTCCAACCTCTACCTACTTCTTTGCCAATTTTAATTATTGCTTCTAGTATTTTTCTCATGCTAACTTTCAACCTGAGTTATTGAATGTCTTATCTGAAAGGTACCTCAGCAATTATTTAGTCCAAACCTCTCATTTTATTGATGAGGAAACAGAAGCCCAGAAACAAGAATTGCACAGAGTCATGCATCTAGTTAGCAGTAGAAAAACTAGGAATAGAACCCATGTCTTTAGATCACCAGTTTAATGTTACAGACAGTTTAAAAAAAAAAACGATCTTAAAGTTCAATAGATAATAGATTTAGAGCTGGAAAAGACTTCAAAAACCATTTCATACAACCCCCTTATTTTAAAGATAAGGAAACAGAAGCTGAAGGTAGTGAAGGGACTTATGCTAAACTGCATAGAAAATAAATGTTTTCAGAGCAGGGATTCAAATCTAGTTTTTATAACTTCAAGTCTAATGGCCCATGTTGCCTCCCAGGAATGCTATGTATCCTCAGTGACTAATCAAACCATACACACTAGAAAAACAAATTAGATGAATAATGTATATTGCCCAGATTATTATAATGAACTAATTAAATTAATCTATTAATATGTTTACCTTGAATAAATATTATAGATGCTGGGCCTAGAACAAAGTAGAAGGAAGATATTGGGTTGGATATATATATATATGTATATATGTACATACATAGGCGCACACATACACTCATATATACTGATAGGCAAGAGCTATGCTGTTCATTGACTTGTACGTCAAAATCTGAGCAATAGACATTCTTCATTCATGTTTGTTTGTTTATTTTCCTATGTGGAAAGTTAAAACAAAATTGTTTTGAGTGGTTATGGAATCATTCTAAGAATAATTTTTCCTAAAAATAATTTAGTGCAAAGTGAATTTACCTAAAATAATTTCTCAGTCTGTGTGGGGACCTAAAATAGAGTTTATATTAATTATCGGGCTGGTTTAATAACTGAGATTTTTAAAGAACTCATTAAGTGTCACTGGGGCAGGGGAGGGAGAGGGGAAGTAAAGGATCAGAATATGCCTAGAGAAGAAAAGAAAAACAAAGAAAAATGAAAAGCATTAGCAGGGTATGCTATGTCCAGCTAATATAACTATAGGTAAAAAGAATGGTAAAAAGTAAAAGGATAAATCATTTACACTGACTCCAATTTTATCAATCATTGCAAGAAAAGTGTTTGTTGCATATGGGAAAAATTATTTCTCTGCACATTTGGCTTCAGAGAGTCATTTGGAAATAGACCAATCACCTAAACACAGGTGAAATTAACAAAGCCTGACATCTTCCATTGGCTCTATTCACACCTGTTTAAAGTGGAATTAGACAAAATAAAGACTTTAAAACATGCATGTATTAACATTAAATGTTATTTGCTTAGTGGATGCAGGTTTATTTGAAATTTTAAATAGAAAGGTTGCTGTGCTATCATGTAATACATCAAACTAGCAGGATGTTTTTAACCAAGTGTAAGTATCATGTATCATAAACTGATTATGAATGAAAAACCCCAAGAAGCTTGTCCAATTTCATCCAGAAAATAACAAAAACAACAAATATAGCAAGATTTGAAAGATAATCAGAGAGAAAGAAGAAAGAACATTGTTTTATTTAGCATTTATACATTTAATCTTATAACTTGAATACTGTGGGATAAATAATTGCTGTTTTGTTCCATTAATTAATGATTCCTCATTCTGAAGCTGGATTTAAATATCAATATGTTTTTCAAAGTGATCAAGACATAGAGAGAAAAGAAAAAGAAAATCTTGACATAATGTTGGCTAGAAGATAATTATGCACAGAAGATTTTACTTCTGAGAATTAACAAAGAATTAATAGTAGGCTAGCTGTATAATATAAAATTCTATGACGCAATTTAGGCTCTTTCTATGTTGTCAGAAGGAAATGGAGAAATTGTCCTCATCTACATAAATTCAGTAGATAAAACATTCTAAGATAATGGTAATGTACTATTATCATTCCTATATTTTTCCATAAAAGTTCAGAATTTGGCCTAAATATCACAGAATCACAATGATATTGCTGGAAGAGCCCTTGAGGTCATCAGGTATATCTACCGCTTTTACAAGAACCTTCTTTGCTTGAAGATCTTTAGCAAGGAGAACCCATAATCTCCTAATAAAGCCTGTCCCACTTGGGGACAGCTCTAATGTTAATTAGACAATTAATATTACTTAATTTGCCTAATATTAGGTAGCTGTTGCATGTGGGCCTTAATTTTCCTCTTTGTAAGTACTGTTCATCACTCCTAGTTCCTTCCAATATCTTAATACAATTATCTTTACTTTTCCTTTCCCATTCTCTCCCCAAATCTCTCCTCCAAGGTAAACATTCTTATTTGCTTGAGTAAACTCATTATTCTGGTTGACATCCTATGGACATTCTATCCCTTAATAATGTCTTTATGAAAATGTATCAAGAGCTAAACATAGCCTTATCAAAATGTCCAACCATGACACCTTGTATATAGTAAGACTAACATCTCCATTACCCTTTGACTTTCTTAAATCAACCTAAATTCACTGTGGCGCCTCAGAATGTCATATTATACTGCTGACTCACAGTAAGCTTACTCACTGGAACTCTTAGA